>JAHDVE020000727.1:0-63180 GCA_022606495.2 Halesus radiatus
AATAAAAACAAACTGTGCTATTTTCAGTGAAACTGGTAGAGTAATTTTCGAGAACATCGAGGAGAAACAAACAAACTTACATTGATTTTTATATATATATAGATAGATGTTGGTATTCACAATCCACAAACAATAGGTAATAAATAAGAATAATAAAAAACTCTAAAATTTATATTATAATATAAGCATCAAATTATGTTGATTAGTGGTTAAAGAATATTAGAATATATGTAAATGGAAATAATTTTTCAGCTTCAAAAATAAGTAATCAAAAAAACATTTAATTTGCATAGCATTGATACTAAAAACAGCACTCTAAAATATATTTAAAAATAAAAATCGATAGCATGCTCATAATAGCTTTCATAAGAAAAATAATTAATAAGTTTAATATTTAGCAGGTCTACACCACGATGCCTGATTGGTGTGTATCCCAGTGTAAAAAAATAATGTTATGTGAGCAATAAAAATCTAAAAAAAGAGAGGTATAGAAGCTATTTTGAATACTTTCCATCAATCAGATGTCGCCCCATCCTTGAAAGTGGCTATTTTGCCAATGGAATTTTAGATATATTTATGGATCAGTCCTGCATTAAAATAAAGAACTGTTTTAACACCCCAGGTAACACGTCTAGTAATCATTGTTAACACGGCTCATAGTACAATATTTTTTTAATCTTATCAGATCTGGTTAAAATATTACAACGATTGTGTTTTGATTATTATTGACGGTCATCATTAGTTATTAAAACTGTGTTTATTTGACAAAGAAAACTATATTAGATTTTATTACACGCGTGCTATAAATGGCCGTAATTTTTCTAATTAACTCAGATACCAACACAAATAATCAATAATGAGGAGCTTAACTGACAGAATGATGTTAGTTTTATATGTGTTCAGTACAATTTAAGTGTATTTCGATTAGTTTAAAATAACTGTGATCAACAGTGAAGTTATTGTAACCATGCAAAATGAAGTTGTGTCATCACCAGACCCACCTGACAGTGCCGCAAGTTCAGTTGAATCTGAAAAAATGCCAAAGGAGTATACGATATACACAAGACGATGGTTGGTCCTAGGCCTCTACGTGTTGAGCACCGCTTTCAATGGATTGATGTGGCTGCAATACTCTGTCATAGCTGATATCATAATGGACTACACCTGGGTGGACATGACCTCCTTGGTCTTTATGATATCCTATGTCATTCTCGTCTTCCCTGCCAGTTGGATCCTTGACAAATATGTAACGAGTTCATTTACTTATATATTGACAGTTCCAACAAACGATGTCAGATGTGTAAATTGGTTACTTTGCAGAAGAGCTGTAGTAGTTGCAATAATATGTTTTTCCAATCAAATAAATAGGGGTTTATACAAAATATCAAAAACAAAACCATATTTCTTTATCTCAAAAACAATAAAAACGTAGATGTGAAACTCTAAACACGTAGAAATGAAACTTTAAACTACTCTAATAAGAAATTACCAATTGCACATCTGACATTGCTCGTCAGGACCATCGATATTTATACCTTCTTTAAATTTTACACATATTTCACAAATATAATTTATGTCATAAGAGGTACCTTGACTAATTTTCAGACATCAGAAATATTAAATCGCCATTTTCAAGCTTGGTCTTTCTTAGGCAAGTAAATAGTATTTAAAATGTCAGTCAAAATGAGATTTTAATATTAACTTTAAAAAAGCATCATAGATGATACTGGAATTCATAAAAAGTTCTCATTGTGGCGCCATCTCCCAACGAAGGTTGGCAGCAATCAGTTATAAAATGTCTTCATAAATTCTTCAGCTTCAGCAGTCCAGTTTTCAGCTATCTTAACTATGACAATTGCCATTTTCTTCTCCATTCCCAATTCTCAATTCCGCGATGTGTCCAATATATACTCGTATATATTATTATAACAATTTTGTCATATTGTGATTGTTTGAAGGACTTCAACTTCATGGAACATTTGAAACAGTATTCTCCCTGAATGCTTTCAAAATTCTTCCAGTGATGATGATTAGTGACAAAACAGTTATTGAATGTCATGTAGTTTTATAAAATTAGACAAGTTGTAAATTGGATCATTTATTCATTTCAATTATTTACGTGAAGATGAACATTATGTTCACCTTCATGTAACTTTATTATAAATATAATTTTATTTTTCTTCATTATAAAGAGAACTATCTCATTACTTTACTCTTTCTCCGGAAAAAGAACAGCGCCGTGCCCAGAGTTGTTAAGTCGATTTTTTTTCTAAGGGATTACGAACCTCAGCCTTGATAGGTGCGATTGGCACCTGCGCTGGCTGCTGGGTGAAGGTGCTCTCAGTGGACAGAGACCTGTTCTGGGTTGGCTTCATCGGGCAGGCCTTTATAGGAATAGCTGCAGTGTTCATCCTCGGCACCCCCGCTCGACATGCCGCTGTGTGGTTCGGGCCCAGTCAGGTGTCCACTGCGTGTAGCATCGGAGTTGCTGGAAACCAGGTGAGACTACATTACATTGATTTTTAAGAGCTTTCAACTATTCAGCGATAATTAATCATGATACTTTTGAGAGAATCCAAAGAGTTCATCGAGGTCTAAATCCCAAACGAGTCCGACAACTAGGTACTCAACAAGGATATATACTAACTGACAAACATAGTAAGACATTTCGCTATGATGGGAAGAAGATCCGATCTGAACCAGGAGATATTGACAGTCAACTGAAATAAAAGAACTCGCCCACTGCCAAAGGAATAATGTGATACATTGGAGATAGCACAATATGCCTAGAGCGCTTAGAGGAGTCAATACTTGCAGCTGAAAGCAGTTCACCTTCATGTTAATAAAAATCGTAATCTACAAATTCTTCTTTTATTTCAGTTTGGAGTGGCGCTTGGATTCCTTCTTCCACCAATTATGGTAAAAAACAATGATGACAAGGAACTTGTAGGCAATGATCTTGAAGTGATGTTTTATACCATGGCTGGTTCCACAACAATCCTCGTAGCCCTAATAGTGCTTTGTGAGTATCTGCATACGTATTTCTTCTCTTCATGAGCCTTCTAGCGTTCAGTTTCGGACATTTGCCTCCCCCAAATTTTACCAATTCTTGGCGACTCTCGCCAATATGAAGCCAGCAGTTCTTTAAATGTAACCTCTATATATAACGAAACATTATTTTGGCATACAAATTAGATAAGTTCCAGTATCATTTATCTTCAGCGGCTGATGCAGGAATTTATAGCACCATAGCATTAGAGAAGATGCTTTCTGATAGGTAATTAAAAATACAAAAGTCTGACTTATGCAGAGCATTAATCCCCAAAATATGAATATGAACGCTCATCGTTCCTAGATTGACTTTATTTATTTATTATATAATTAACAACATTGTTTACATGATAATAATAGCACGTATGTAAGTACTAAAAATAGTTTTTTTTGTTTAATATTATTTATGTAATCTTTTTAGTTTGTTTTTTTTTTTATTTGTTTGTTTTTTAATTTTTTATATTAATTTTTTTTTAGAGAGGGAGAGTACTATTATAGCTTGTTATACATATAATTAATTTCAAGAGTACTACCATGAACATGATATTCTGGTGCCTATTCACTAATTGCAAAAAAAATATATAAAAAGGAAATTTTTATAAATAAAATATATGTATATTATGTATGAATATAAACATATATACATATTTTCCAAGTGAACTTAAAATATACACCTAAAATTGGTTACTTTTAAAGTGCATTTTAAGTTTTTTCTTAAAAAATCTCAATATTTTTCAGCTTGTATTTAGGAAGTTCATTAAAACATTTTATGGCTGAGTATGTGTAATGGTATTGAGCTGTTGTTGTATTAAGTTTAAGGATTATTATTTGTCCTGTGGTTTTCGGCCTGGTGCTCAATGACTCTAATTTTAGGTTTTCTTTTTGATATATACTATTTAAATCTAAAACTTTAAATTCGTTGAATAACTCACGGGTTGGATAATCAGACAGATTTAAAAAAAATATTTTAATGAGTCTTCTTTGGACTATTTCCAATGGGGCTAAGTTTGTTTTACACGCTCCTCCCCAACCTATTATTCCAGATTGTAGAATTGATTGTGATATAATTACATTATTAAGTCAGTTTTCAGAGATGCCCCTCCTACTCCCCCATCGGCAGCCCAGGATAACATAGAGGTTCCCGCTGAAGATAGCTACTTCAAGTTCATCAAGAGACTGCTGGTGAACAAGGACTACATGTTGCTTCTGTTTTCCTACGGAATCAGTGTAGCAGTCTTCGGCGCCATCTCGACTCTTTTAAACCAAGTTGTTTTGGTGTATTATCCGGTAACGTGATGATACAATTTTACAAATAGTTTTGTTATCGTAATGCTAATAGGGATGGGCAACGAGGATAGACCCGGGAAGGAATATCTAAATATTTACAGTTTTTTGATGAGGTCCGTGGCAGAGCGGTAGGCTTGGCTCTGCATCCAGATGTTGTGGATTCAATTCCTGGAATGGGTTAATTTAAAGAAAAAAAAAGTATAAACAATAATATTGGCTATCATATAACATAGCCCCTTATACGGGTGGAAGATACTCTTAGTATTTATTGCTTTGGTGAGAGACCATGAGTCGGGAAGGAATATCTAAATATTTAGATAGGTTTTTGATGAGGTCCGTGGCAGAGCGGTAGGCTTGGCTCTGTATCCAGATGTTGTGGACTCAATTCCTTGAATGGGTTCATTTAAAAAAAAAAAGATAAACAATAATATTAGCTATCATATAACATAGCCCCTTATACAGGGTGGAAGATACTCTTAGTATTTATTGCTTTGGTGAGAGACCATGAGTCGAAATCGAATTGCGGCCTTATACGCCTTTGGATGTTTTTTTTATTAGATCTATTAAAATATTTTTTTTTTTGTGTATAACATACTGCGTCCATTTATTGTATACATGAACAGTAACAAAGAAACAAAAATACATTTCAACAAAAAAGTTAATCAGGATGACGTAACTTAAGAGACATCTGAATGTCTCTTGAATGTTGAAGATATTAAGAGAGATGTTAGATAGCAGCACCATACCCCGTGTCATGCTGTACTGAGCGAACACGTATGTACTGCCATGTGGTATGCATAATTGCATAGAATATCGTGGTGCCACCCCTGGCAGTAGTTGTTTAGTACAAATAACTTATTGGGCTCCAGAAGGTATGGACTTTCTATTAAATTTTATATATAATTGTATACGCTGTTCAAGTGCTCATTCCTTCTAGACTGGAGACTTTGGTAGGGCGTCTCAGAGAGCAAACTTTCATGATGAACAAATTGTGGGCACTCACCGTGTATTTTCATATATAGATTAACTGACAATTTTTTTTTGTGTTTGTTCCAATATTTTAATATATACTACAGGCTTTGGGCAGAAAAAATGCGAGATAAAACTAGTACATATCATCTTCCCTTCTGCCCTACTTGAATGAATTAATCATAATGTGTAATATTGACAACTAATGGCTTTTCCAGGGTGCAAATGAAGATGTGGGTAGAATTGGCTTAGTGCTAGTACTAGCTGGAATGCTTGGATCTGTTGTTTTTGGATATATCCTGGACAGGACTCACCGCTTCAAGGAGACCACTATAGGACTATGTGCAGCATCCGTAGTTGGGATGCTCATCTATACCTTTACACTGAGCACAGGAGAGATTTCCATCCTTTACATAAGCAGTTTTATACTCGGGTTTGTACTTTCATTTTTAAAGTTTTTATAAATAAAAACATATTTTTACCAATGAGCCTCTAGCAGGGAGATTTTAAAAAATTATTTATACAGTGCTTTTAAAAATATAAACACATTTGAAAAGTTGCAGCATTTTTTGGAAAATAAATCCCTTTTTTAATTTGAATTAAAGCTCTTTTTTAAAACTATGAAAATATATATTTTTTTTTATTATGAACAGCTACACAAATTTAAAACATAGAGTCCATGTGAACGGCTGTATTACAAGTGGGCTTCTTCTTTCCATATCGTTACATTTAACATTTTTTAATCATAAGGTGTATGATAGTGGAAATAAATCAAATATTTAAAGATTAGTTTACATTTTCTAAAAACACTAGCTAAAGTCGTCAAATTATTTGCCAGCTTTAAAATGCTAATCGTAACAAATGATCCTTTTGTCATATAAAACAAAAACAAAAAAAATTACATATACTTAGTTGAAAGTCATAGTTGAAATCTTAAAATTATTTAAGTTACTTATTTAAAGTTGCAGTTTTCCCCTAAGAATGTTTGTGCAGTTAACTCCCATAAAAAAGATGATAAGAAAATAAACCAAACTTGTAATATAATTTCACTACACTTCCTGTTCTAAGTAACAGTTCATACAAAACATATTACAGCGCTACAGCGGGAGACGTGCGAACCTTGGGAATCTACAAGCAGCCCGGGTGTGCAGCGACCACGGACTTTGTTAATGTTACTTGTTTGTTGCCGTATTTCTAGAATTTGCTAACATTGGTAAGTGTAAGAATAAAAAAAACATTTCTTACATAAAGGGAAATTTTTGCGTTTTCGTACTTTCAGTAGAAAAATTTATTCACTTGATTTTTTCTAAGCCAGTTAAAAATACATCGAAAAAAGCTGAAAAAAAATTCTGCCTAAATGATATCCATAATGCGTTCCTTATTTGTTTATTAATAAATTCCAGATTCTTTATGACGGGCTACATACCTGTAGGGTTTGAGTATGCGGCGGAAATTACATATCCTGAACCAGAAGGCACTGTTTCAGGCTTGTTGAATGCCTCTACACAGGTAATATCCACATGTAATTAATGATAACATGCGCATGATGTGCATTTTTAGATGCATTGCTTGCCTACACCATGTTTCAAACTTGTTCGTCTTTAGAAAAGAGAATTCTAGCAAAGTTGAAAATTGTTAATTTTGAATACAATAAAAATAACACAAAAGTTTTTCGAACACCTGTAAAACTTTGATAAATGTTTATAATGTTGTCCCCTTTTCTATAAAAAACAATTACTATGCACGATAAAAGGCTATGAGGTACTTTTTAAGGTCACTTTTGGAAGCCGCGGGTTCAAATCTTGGCGTATTCAAGTAAGTTTTATTTGATTAATTTGTGTTATTTCACATATGCATAGTATATTTGTGGCATGTTTCAGAGTGGTAGATACTTTCGGCATCGCTCTTTTGAAAGACCACTATTCAGAATTGAAACGTTGCTTGAAATGGCTTTAGTTTGGTGATCAGATCTGAATAGCCAGGTACTTCCCCACCTTGATCTTCCCCATTTCCTTCCCCACCCGCTACCTTCAGGTTCATAACATACCCTAATTGTGGGGATTCCATAGTCTCACTGGCTCCAGACGGTTGAGAGCTGTTAGGACAAACAATATGTGCGGTACTCACATAAAAAAAGAACAGCACTGTCAGAAGTGCCTATACGTTGCAGCTATGGCTGCCTGCGCAATCGCCATATTTCGACTGGCTCCCGCAGCCTACGATATCTGGCTGCCTAGTGCGTTCACTTGAATACATTTTCATTCAAATTTGAAGATCCATTGGCCACTGCAGCTTGGCTGCCTAGTGCGCGGCCAGCCTGATTGCTGTTTTTAATTAAAAAAAAATTTACTAAGTTTAAGAAATTTACAAAACATAGGACAAAAAGTGCTGATAAACTACTTTTCAGTAGTTTGACTAACGGGTGCTTGTTATTCAAAACCTTTATACCTATATATCTATACAAAATAAAAACATATGTAACAAACTAAAAAAATAAGTATTTCATAATAATCTAACTCAAAAATATTTCTACTTATGTTAAGAAAAAACGAATAAAATAAAAACATAAATAACAAGAATAAATCGTACATAAAATAACGTTTTCTAATTATCTAATGGAAATAGTTTCTTTCAGCTAGCCAAGTCTTCAATATACAATACAATTTTTTTTATTTCAGAAGGTAACATATTTAAACAGCTAGGAATCATGTAATCTAACATTATTTGTCGATATTTGTTTGTATCCTTAGGAACCATTAATCCTTCGTTAAAATTGAGATGAGTATTGTAATTGTGCTCTAGTCTATTTGTATAATGTGTAGGGTTATTAATGTGCTAAAATACAATTTTGTACAAGAAATTGCTCTTAATGAAAGAATTTTAACACACTGATTTGGAATGTTTGGAATATTATGCTATTGTTCATATAAACTTTTACAAGCTAAATAATTTTGGACTGATTGAACATGATTAATATTTGTTTTACAGGAAAGTCCCAAGGCTATAATTCCATACCTTATAACAGATTCAGCTAATGATAAATAAATTATTCGAAGTGTATAGTTTGGAACAAAGAACTTTTATTTATATAATCTACTTACAATTGCTCTTAGTCATACACAAACACTTGTTAAAAGTGTTCTCATTTCGAAAGCACTCAATGGCAAGAGAGTGTTTCTGTCTGAAGTACATACTTCCTTACTTTGAATCAAGTAGCATGACTACCTACGGCAAAGGTTCCCGACCGGTCGATCGCGGTGAATTTTGGTCAAACCCAATAAATAAGATAGAGAATTTTGAAAAAAACTGTTATTTCCATATTTTCAATTTACTACCACATATGAAAAAATGATATATCCTGGTTGTAGGACAAATTGGTTTTGGCTATATTTGTGCTTATCTGTTAATGGCCTTAAATATAACTTTGCAGGTTGCTAACCCAAGCGATACCACAAACGATTTATCTGTAAATTCTATACAGGATAGTTAGGAAAATGTATATGGTTTCAAAAAACAAAAATCTTCACGCTGTAATCTTTAAGTTCTATGAAATACACCCCAAAATGTCTGAATAATAAGTGCAGTTTGAAAACCAGTGAAACTAATTTTGAACTTTTTACCTAAAATTCCAGTAGGTACGTATTTCATATAGAATTTAAAAGCTTACAATTTTAGGATTATTGTATTTTGAAACCTCATACATTTTCCTAATTACCCATACAGAATTTACAGATAAATCAATAGTAGTATTTCTTGAGTTAGCAACCTGCAAAGTGTCTATTTTTGGTTGTAAACTAATAAAAAGTTACAGGAAAATTCTTGTAAGATTACTGTTGGAAGTCGATCCACGTGATAACTTAGGTTAAAAGTAGCTCCCAGTTTTAAAAATGTTGGGTTAGGTTGGGTGTTAATTTTTAACTGCTTTTTTAGGTATTTGCTGTAATCTTCACCTTCATGTATGGATATTTCATAGACGTGTGGGGAAATGTATGGGCCAATGTGGCGCTGGCCGTCATCCTTGCTATTGGAACTATACTGCCCATGTTCATCACATCAAACCTTCTGCGCCAAGCGGTTTACAAAACTGAAGATAATAAAGCCTAGAGATTGTCAAAATGTCGAATGCCGCAAAAGTGAAGTGTTTCAAAGATTACCGAGAAGAAGTGTCAACTAATGCCACATTTATTATGAATTTTAAGTAATTTTATTTTTAAATTTACCTTTTTAAATAGATTTTTTAAATAAAATTAAAAAAAGCGATTTTTTTTTCAACTCTCAACAAAGCAAGATAATAATATATATATTTGTTACGTTTTAGAATTATTTTTTGTTCATAATTATTGCAAAACAATCGCTATCATTATTAATATAGCCCCCACGCACACACCCACACACGCACACACGCACACACACACACACACACACACAAACACACACACAAACACACACACACACACATACATACCACACACACACACACACAGACACACACACAGACACACACACAGACACACACACACACACACACACACACACACACACACACACACACACACTGTATAACAAGAACAATGTCGGCGACAGAACCGATTCCTGTGGGACACCAGCATTTATTGAATGCGAGGAAGAGATGAAACCTTCAGCAACCATCTGAATCGATCTCTCCCTCAAAAAGTCAGCAATCCACGTGCACAAGGATACGGAAAGTCCATCAGAAGGCAGTTTGTTGACAAGTCCTCGGTGCCAAACCTGGTAAACTCGGTGTCAAAGGCCTTGGAAATATCCAGTGAGACTGTTTGAGTCTCACCGTGACGTTCCAGGCACCGTCCCCCAAACATGCGTCACATATGGAGAAGATCACCACACGAGCGGTTCCACCGGAATCCGTATTGACGATCGTTAGTAATTTTCTTCTTCCCGAGGTATGTGAGCAGTTTGTCGTTGATCATGTGATCGATATGGGGGAACTGATGTGATCGATATGGGGCGGTAGCTGGCCGGATTGGAGCGGTAACCTTTCTTAGGTATGGGATGAATGACCGCCTTTTTCCAGCCAGAGGACACAGAGCTGCATTCCAGGGACATTTTAAAAAGCTTTGTCATAATTGGAGCTATTTCTGCAGCACATCTCTGCAATACCAGGGCAGGTATTCCATTAGGCCCACTAGCTTTATTAACATCGAGCCCCCGTAAGACGTGGAGTGTACATCCTGATGCCGGATCCTCAGCTTTTTCGCATACATACCGTAGTGAGGAACCGACGGTGGGATGGCACCTTGATCATTGAGGGGCGAGTTTTCTGCGAAAATTTTCCGTAAAAGGTAGGCTTTTTCGGTGGCGGTGTTCGCTAGTGAACCGTCGGGTCTGGTAAGAAGTGGCAAACTGGAGACATTGGGACCTATGGAGCCCGCTAGTAACCAGAATGCTCTGCTGCCATGCGGGCAGGCAACTAGCTTTTTTCTGATCTGTAGGTCGTGTTAAAATTTTTACCTATTGATCATTCTTAATGTTTAAAACAGTTTATATTTTTAAATGTTTACTGTTAGATATTGGATCATAACATTATTTTATTACAACTATTTGTAGACAATATTGACATTGTAATAAATAAAAACTCCGTCAGTAGACCAATGTAATAGAAATATTTAATACATGTATATAACCTTTCCAGCGGTAGGCAGAGAATTTTTTTCTGACTTAAAATTTTAGGAAATCCCTCGATTTCAATATAAAATTTAACACTTTCCACCTAAATCTTTTCGACTTCCAAAATACCAACAGTTTTTTCGCTGATTAAAAACATAAAAAAAATATTCATACAGTATAGGTAGGTAGAGTAAAAGCGTTCGATTACAAATTTTTGGTTACGTTTATTTACCAAAACGCAACGACAAATTATTAAACATACCTTTCTCCACTTTAAAAATCATATTCGTATTTTAAATATTTTGTAAAACATACAATGGAACGGTCAGAAAAAAGTAATATTTCTGATTAGATTTTGATAAATGCTAAGCCTATGTAAATTAATAAAATATTTACAATTTTTCTATTTAAAAACATTATGTTCGTATTGATAATACTATCATTATTTTGAATTAATAAATAATAACTCTCCGACGTCCCTCTCCCCGTTAAGTTACCGCATAATACCTGGAATACCTGACATTGAATAACATTAAATTAATCTGTACTTTGATTCGTGAAAAAAAAATACCGTTTAAAGTTCGTCATAACATAGCTGGGTTTTTACTATATTTTTAACACACTCTAAATTATTGCAAAAAATTGCGTCTTGTCAAGTTGTAACGTCGCCTGAACATAAGCTTTGTTTAGAAGTTCTCTGGAGATCTGAAATTGCAGTTTCTTTTGACCTTTTTTCCCCCCTCAAAATTCATTAGCTTCACAAAAAGTCAAACGTAGTAATTTAACCACCGATTCTCGCGATTAGTCAAATTTTTCGCCAAACAACTTAATCAAATGCGACGCAACATTCTGAGAATCGGCTCAGCTGGCGACGGCCATCGTAAGTGCAATCTGTTTTTTTTTACGGGTTTTTGATATTTTGGTAATGCAAACAGATGACCGATTCTGGCTCCATGCCCACGATAACTAATACTTGAAATAATCTCTCAATGTTGAAGTCGTCGGGGGCCCGCTTTCTAAAAATGTTAGGTGCATTATTTATGGAAATCAATTTAAGACTTATTTTTTAATAGTCGGTTGACTACTATTCGATTTTTTGTTGTTGTGATTTAAAACCAGAAAATTTTATGTTCTGGTTGCATGTCACGACTTGTTTAGCCTGTTTGGCCAAAGAACAAAAAAAACACTGTACTGGTAACACCATTAGGTAAGAATAGTCACTTTAGTTAACGGTGATTGCACAAATGTAAAAAAAATCAAAATGGCACTGATTTTCCGATTGATGATGATGTCAAATGGTGGTTCAAATAACTGGGACTAAAGGTTCATTGCAGGGGTTTCAGGTAAGATAATATTAACAAATCTCAAATGAAATAGAAAAGACATAGAAAACTAAAAGGTGACAGCCAAAAGAAAAAATAAGAAATTAATTGATGATGATATTGATAGTTCTTAAATTATAATACGATATCGATAAAAATGACGGAAAGCAATATGGTGGAATTAGCTTAGTTGGTAGGGCGCTGGCACCGGATAGACCGAGAGGTCCTGTATTCGAGTCCCAGATGCGACCGTTACCTTTTTGTTTTCAGTGGCTTTTCTGTTTTATATTCCTTTGGAGATTTGTTAATATTATCTTCAATGATTAAATATTACAATGAGGTTTACAAGCTTCAATAAGTTATTCCAATACAAATGAATAAAATAATTATTACAACCATGTGTTCTCCTGTCGCATCACAGCTTAAATGATTAAGCCGAAAAAAAAAACGCTTCTCAAAGTGAAGGATCTTCTAATCGACACATAAGTAGGATACCTACTACAAAAATAGAATCGCAGATGCTATTCATCGTGGTCGTGGGAGATAATAACATATTCGCGCGGAAGTTGTTGGAGCAGGTCAGCCAGCGACTTTAGAACAATTCTAATAGATTTTTTTGTATTTTTTTTTAATCAAATTTAGGCGTCTTTAGTTTCTTGGTGTAGTTTCGCGCCGTGCGATTTTGCACTTATGGACCGCGCGACCTCGATTAAAGGAGTAACCGGGCAATTCGGCACAGTGATAAATCGGCACACTTTTTAAAAGTGATATTAACCGTTTTAGTGCTATGCTTATTTTGCAAGTATGTATATGAATTGCTACAGATATTCTGTGTTTTTAAATAAAAAAGTATGGTATTAAAAAAAAGCAATAACTTGGACAAAAATCAATTATTTTTTATGATTTAAAAAAAACTACGCATTTACAACTACAAAAAATATTTTAAAAATTCGAAAATATAAGATTATTTCACTTCACAATTGTATTTTTGAAAATGAATCCGAAGATCCACTTTCTATTTGAAATATTTTATTGCGATGTACAATAATATCACTTCCGTCGTCACTGTCTTCATTGAACAAAGTTATCGTCATCCGTAGTGCCGCTGTCATTTGATACGTTACAATCATCCGCAATAGAACTAACTTCCGACATGGTGAAAAATATCGATTCACTTTAGGGAGTATTTATGTTAACAGGATAAACAATAAATACAGTTATCAAGACACGCGCCAACCGCAATACTCGTATACCACGCTCAAATTGAACACGTACTCTCCCGAGGACGACAAAAAGCACACGGAATATTGCAGCGCTATAGCGCTGGGTCTCAATCTACGTAACTGACGCTTACAGCGCGATGTCGCTGGGCCGCACACTAACGGTTAAGTAAGTGTATAAGTAAATATATTTTGTAAGTTTTACAATAATATTTTCCATTTTTCAAGTTTTTAAGTTTCTTGAAAGACTTGAGCTTTAAATCCATAATAAAAATTTATTCCATTTCATATTCCGTGTGTACACCCGCCAACAAACAATTCATTTCAATATTTAAAAGCATTACGCGCTAAAAGTGTTGTTTTTATTTTTTCTACAAAAATATTAAAATTATCTCCATCTGTGTTTCATTTAGCTTTAACTAGGTTAGGTTAGATTAGGTTCAGGTAAAAAAATCGTACTTTATATCACTTTTCAAAAGTATGCCGATTTACCAATGTGCCCAATTGTCATGGAATCGATTGGATGTTCCATAGTCTCACTGGCATTGAGAATTGTGCGGTCATCACACACCTCCATGAAAATAAATTGAGGCAGGTTATTTATTTCTGACTGATCAGTTTTGATTCGGCGATAAGAATTCATTTACTGGCAATTTGCATTTTTCGTATGAATGTTCTTCATTACTTATTCCAATTATTATTGACTGGCTCGTTAAGAGGAACGGCTCCTCGGCCTGTTTCATACAAAACTTAATTTTGGATTGTAGGCCAAAATACCCATCCAAACGGAATGGTCCATTTTTTTTAAAATTAAAGGTACGAATGAGAAGTGTTTTATTTATTTTTGTTTTTATTTTTTAAGTATGTGCCATGAAAAAAAATCAATTTTCATAATTTTAGAGCCAGCTTAGAAAATTATTTGCGGGTTTATCGTACTTTTTAAAAAAATATATCACATTTGATATGTAAGTATGATTACACAAATTAAAATAAAACATTAAAAAAAAAGGTTTTTTCGGGTCGATATTTTAAAGTATGTATGGCAAATTTGTGTTCCACCGTAAATTAGTCGTTTTTAATTTAATTTAAAGTCCGCCGTAATGCTTATTTTACTATTTAAAAAAAAACTTTTATATTTCATTATATTTTCAAAGCAGATGGGTTAAAACTTTTTTTGAAATCACCGTTAGCCCCTAAATAATTGTTAAAGATGCTTCTAAAATCGCGAAAAATCAATTCCTTTAATGGCCGATATTTTATAAGGTAAAACACAAATGAATAAAAGACTTCTCATCCGCTCTAGATATTTAATAAACATTTAATTTAAAAAAAAAACAGATCATTCAGTTTGGATGGGTATTTTGGCCTCCAATCCAAAATTCAGTTTTTTTTAAACAGGCACAGCAGCCGTTCCCCTTAAACTAGATAACGGACAATCATAACTCAGACCGAAATGTTAAAAATAACTAATAAAAAATTACTAGGTTTAGTAAGCGATCTGAATAACCGGTTCTCCTCTCCCGTCCCTTCTCTTTCCCCTTCCGCATCTCCTAACGCCTCACGCCTCACGCCTCACGCCTCACAATTCACAATATGTTCAATATGCCATTGCCATAGTCCCGTTGGCTTCGGACGATGAATGGGACTCGTGTGTCGCATTCACAATAGCTGCCCTCATACTAAAATAAACAACATTCCAGATGAGATAGTTATTAATCTAATCAATTAATCGAGCCACGCTTTTAAATAACATTGCTATTATTTGTTAGTAAATTTCAATTGTCGTCACTGTAATTTATGCACACTCATATTCGAGTGCTTATTCAATCATGTTGCATTGTATTTTATAACAGGTTGAGAACCAAATACATACATCATTTGAATCAGACAGTCATTTTAGCTTGTCGGAGTTCGTCCTGTGTGTAGACTGAGTAATCAATCTATTAAACTGTGATCCGAATAAGTTAAACATAAATACGAGATGGAAAATAATGTGTCAACGGAAGTTCTTCACGGTTCAAAAAGTTCAGAAAAAAATTCTGAAGAAGCTGTAGCAACAGAGTACACAGTTTATAAAGAGCGATGGCTAGTTTTGGGACTCTATTCGCTGAGCAGTGCTTTGAGTGGCATGCAATGGATCCAGTACTCAGTCATCGCAGATGTCATCACGGACTACTATGGGATCGGTAGCACCTGGGTGGACATGACTTCCATGATTTTCATGATCACCTATATTGTACTTGTCTTCCCCGCTTGTTGGTTTCAGGACAAATATGTAATTATTAATTTATTTACTTAGATATAATGTGCGAAATTTCTCGTTGTTGTTTATTTGCTAAAGAAATGAACTAATGTCCCACAATACATAATGGTGTCAAGTGGCTGGTGGATGACAGGGTTCCGAAAATAGTACCTATGCTTATGTAAAACATTGCAAAAGTGTAAATTTGATCCAGGCCAGCAAATCTCCTGTTGTGGCTGTATTATTAAAACTTCCTAGATTTACACTGAAAACGAAGACGGATACTGACACCCAATATCAAACATGGCGGATGTACATATTTGTTTATGTCTAACTGAAGTTCTTATCCCTAATGACACACATAGCAACCACATAAGAAATTTCGGAAAAAGGTTTATACATTTGTGAAAAAATGCTTATAAGAGTAAATTGGTAAAATAAACGTTTGAAATTTTTTGTTTGAGTTGCAATTACTAACCTGCACCATAAAAACAGTCACCTCTTTTCTACACTACTGCCGACTGGCGACCGCTGTCCCACCGTGGTCAGCTGTGAGCTGTGACCCTGGACTAGTAGTGTTGCTGGGATTTGCCGATTAGAGTGAAATCAGTGAAGCGACAAGAGCGCCAAACACGTTATCATCTGTTGTGACGACTCGTCTTTGTATTGTGGTCACAGTCTGATGTTTCTTTAGTCATACAAACTGTGTGGTCATCCAATTTTCGTAACAATGAAAATGTAACAAAAAGTACAAATACATACACATATAGCTATAGCTAGCTCGTGAGGTGAATATACTCGTATAGACGACACGACACGACGCGACGCACGACGGGCTGAATTTGCCCGAAGGGTTGAAAGAATAAAAGAACTATCGTCCCAGGGCTAAAGTTTTCCAGTTTTCCTATGAACTCCCAGATGCATATTTCCATCAATAAATTATCGTACGACACCCCATCCCCTCACCCTAAACACTTTGGATACATTATTCACTCAGTACCAGTGGCGTGCATTGATCTACGACTAAAAAAGGTTGTTCAATGAATTGTACATTGAATATTAGGAACTGGCTATTTTATAATCTTACTAAGAAGTGTAAATTTGTCATAATATTAAAACAAAAACAAAAACATTTTGAACATGTAGAATGACTGCGACATAAAAAGTATTCACAGATTTATGGCAAATAACATATTGATAAAAAAGAAATACTCGTACAATATTTCCCTTTTATGCCGTTTTTTTATTGAAAATTTATTTCCTGTTTTCATCAAGTCGATACATCAAAATAATTGTTCCTCTGGGAAAGTCTTCATTCCGTGACTTAGCTCAATTCCAATTTAGTTCATGCAGACTATACATTATATCGAATCCATACACATAGTTTGATGTCAGTGGTGACTCTCATTTGTCGGAGTGAGCTCTCGCAGCCCACAACCATCAGAAAGTATTTAATGATACTTAAATATGTTAACAATATCGGCTCCATGTACGTCAGGCTAAATTAGGTGGAAATGGGACAGCAAACATGTTTGTATTTTCAAGTGGCTAAGATAATACATAATCAGAGATAACAATCAAATGACAAATTCATGTTTATACATGAAAATAACTGCACCTCGAATATTTCTCGTTTATTTAAATGAATGCAAATAAATTTAAGATCTGAGAATAGCGGCGGTTCAATTAAAAATTCAAGAGAAGATATTATACTTCATCAAAATGTAATTAATTACTGTTGTTCTCCTTCGGCAGTCACATAATGTAAATAAAGTTGGTGGGAGGGGTATGTTATATTCCCAGCCCTTGCTATAAATCAAGCGCCATTAACGTCAACCCTTCATAATGTTATAATCCCTGCCATTGGCTTAAATCAACCGTAAATTCTTTGTGCATTTCAGCGTTTTCAAATAAATGCATTATTTTAGAAAACCAATAAGTAAACTCATTATCGATTTGTTACGCAAGCCATTGAGATTAACTCTATGAAATTTCCCACAATCCGGGATACTAGAATACTATATAAACGGGAACAAGCCGTTCCTCTCAGTTCACATTTTAACATCTCGAAGTACAGTCTTCACGCTGTCCTTCTTCATTATTGTCATTGTCTATTTTATATTGTACTTATAAGTTAATTAATCAAATATTATAAGTCTTCTATAAATAAATATATATCGTATAAAATATATAAGGTATTATTCTACGGAACTTCCACCTTCTACTACTACCTCAACACATAATTATCTACAACCATCTGCAGATCTTCAATACATTACATCTGCAGATATATTATTCAGACACACACTACTACCCATACGAAGAGATCTTGATCATTACTCGCCGCGCAAGAGTTGAATAATTATTTACTACGTCCTCAACCGAGGGTCGTAGCAGGTACTTCAATTTTTTTAACCACTCGACACTCAACACTATTATTAGATAACGAGAAAGGTTTTAGAGGAATTAATTTGTTTAATATTTTTTCACAGCAGTCAATGCATGATGACCGCCAAATGTTTCATTACTTATCAATATTGTAATTGCACACAGAACATAAAATACGCAATATAAAATCACAAAATACTAATAAAGATGGCATGAAATAAACTTAGTTTTTAGTCTTTTTTCATACGTACTCGCATTATTGTTTTTGTAAAAAAAAATCACCATATTCAGCCATTTTGTTAATTATTATAACAAGAATATATGCGACAAATCAACAAACGTAACTACTTTTAATTTCAAAGGGATTTATATATTTGACTTTCATTTTTCTACGCACCTTTTCTCCTTCTTAGTCTTCCCAGGGGCACGAGGAACCACTATCTATCTATCATATTTTTTTAAACATATCTTCGCTCTCACTGGACATATTGAAGACATTTTTGAACTAACAGTTGACAAAAATATTAACTAATATATGAATGAGCATAAAAACTAGACATATTTTTTAAAACTTATTGAAGTTTGTAAACCTCATTGTAATATTTTAATCACTGAAGAAGATAATATTAACACATCCCAAATGAACCACGAAACCGAAAAAACAACAGAAATTAAAAAGATTTCAGTCGCATCTGGGACTCGAACCCAGGACCTCTACCTATCCGGGGTAACGGCTTAACCAACTAAGCTAATGAGACCAGTATAATTTACGCCATTTACACCGATATCATACTTTATGTTCAAGATTTGTTAATATTATCCTCCATTTTTATAAACCTCGTATTATTGGCTGCTATCCTTATGATGATTGCAAAGTTTCATCCAGAACTCAATTGTAATCTGGATAGAGTGTCGGATATACCTACCCGATTTTTATTTATATGAGAGATCTATTGACTTCAAGTCTGGAAAGAAAAAAAAGGAAAGGATTAAAATATTACAATGAGGTTTACAAACTTCAATAAGTTATAAAAAATAAATTGAATATTTCTTTCCAGACTTGTAAAATAAGTCAATAGATCTCTGGGATGTGTTAATATTATCTTCTTCAATGATTAAAATAGACATAAATGGTTTATATCTAGTGAACACACCTTTTAGCTATTGATAGCACTATTTCCATCTTGTGACAGATGTAGAAATGCTATCTCGTTCTTATACTCATCGATAGATTTCTTAATATAAAATCACCGAAAAAACGTTTTTCGACTTTTTTTAAATTATATCTTTTATTTTCATTATCAGGTCTTCTAAGAAAGAATGTATTCCCCCATGATTACATAAAGTAAAGCGAAGCACATAAAGTAAAAATACACAGTCTAAGAAATAAATATAAATAGTTACAAATGTATATAAAATTAACTAAAAATGATTTTGGTATACAAATCATAATTTTTTTCACGCATTCAGCGCAAATCCTACGAAAAGTGGTAAGACTTGTTGGAGGGCAATTAAAAAGTTTTAGACCTTCATAAAACGCGCTGTTTTGTGTGCATGTAAAACTTCTCGTAGGATAACTGTGAAAAATTATATGTAGTTTAGTTGTCATGAAATCTAAATTTTGTAGCATAATTTTAAATCTAGTAAGAATATTCCATTTCAAAATCATCCCCATCTTCCTATTTTATATAAAATTGTAGTTTATTATTCTTGTCTTCGTTACACAAGAATAAAACAGCAGAATAATAATTTAAATGCGGAGTTACAATCGAATTGTACAAGGCTTTTTCCTAGTTTAGTTAATAATTTTCTTGAGATCTAAGTTATTTCTGATCCCTTTAAGAATCCAACTTTTTTAGCAATTTTCGTAGTTATGTATTCTAAGTACGAGGTGTGTTAAAAATAAGAGAATTTTGAATTTTCGCGGGCTGTGTACATTTGATTATCGTTTTTTTTTGTTATGTTGGTACACATATGTTTATCATATAGTGGTTTGTTTTTGACAACTGGAAAGGTTAGTCACGTTTTTGTGTGTTCTTCAATTTTTTACTTTTGAAAAAAATGGATCAAAGAATATGTATTAAATTTTGCGTAAAAAATGGAATAAAGTGCTCCAACGCACTTAAAATGTTGACTGTGGCATTCGGCGAGTCTACTTTGTCTCAAAAAAGTGTTTATAAGTGGTACAAGCGCTTTACAGAAGGCCGAGAAGATGTTAATGACGATGAGCGTCCTGGAGTTAAAACCACGTCAACAAACGAAGAAAACATCGAAACATTGAAGAAAATGGTTTTGGAAAATCGTCGAATCACTATTAGAAAAGTTGCAGAGGATGTTGGCATATCAATCGGCTCATGCCATGCAATTTTCTCGGATGTTTTGGGCATGAAATGTGTGGCAGCGAAGTTTGTTCCGAAATTGCAAAATTTTGAGCAAAAGCAACGTCGCATTAGTATCGCTCAGGAGTTGTTGAATGACGTCAACGACGATCCAGATGATTATTTGGCCAAAACAACACCGTAATTATGCCTCAATCACCGTATTCACCAGATTTGGCTACCTGCGACTTTTTCCTATTCCCGAAACTGAAGAGACCAATGAAAGGAAAGCGTTTTGCCACAATTGATGAGATAAAATCCGAATCGAAGAACGAGCTGATGGCCATACCGAAAAGCGCATTCCTGAAGTGCTTTGAGGATTGGAAGAAGCGCTGGCATAAGTGCATTATATCTGAGGGGGATTACTTTGAAGGGAAGAAAATTGATATTGATGAATAAATAAATACTTTTCGAAAAAAATCGAAATTCACCTTTTCTTTTGAACACACCTCGTATTTGTCAAATTTTACATGATAATCTATAATAGCCATCGACCAATGATCGATAATTATTCACCCTAATATTTTATACTGCCAACCCTTTCTGTATTTATGTTTACAATTATTAGTTTTGCCTGTTCGTTTCCACCTTGGCTAACTTGTCTTCATAACATTCAATTTTAGTTTTGTTTCAGTTTAACCAAACATTACACAATTTAAATCAATTTGAATTTTCTCAATTGCATTTGAAATTTTTTACTGGCCATGCATAATAATGTATCATCAGCAAATAATTTTGTGACACAATATTTTAAATCTTTAACAACATCATTAATATATATACATCATTAATATATATAATGCACAGCAGTGGATCTAAGACAGAACCCCGTGGAACGCCCTTATTAGTATGACGTGGTTCAGATGTTACACCACCATACGTTACATTTCGTTACGTACGTTCTGTTAGATAATTAAAAAAATACTTATTTTGTTTACCGTTACATCCAATTTTTATTATTTTTTATGATTAATCTATCTCTATCGATTGTTTTAAATGCCAGATTTAAGACTAAAAATATTGCAATAAACTGTTCAAATTAAAAAAAGCCCATTAATGTACTATCTAGATATTAGCGGTTTAACAAGGAAATTTATCTCTCAAATCAGATTTTTGTCAAACTAATATCTGTTCGGTATCAATATATTCAGTTAATTCCCCCTTTACAATGTATTCAAATATTTGTTCGTATTTCGGTATACAATTTATAGGTCCAAAGTCGTCCAGTTCTTTTGGGTTGTCAATTTTTTAATAGGAGTTATTACAGATGTCTTTTAAGTTTTGGGAAATACTCCACTATTTAGAGATTCATTGATAATTTGAACCACCGATTCACTAATAATATTTGAACTATGACTATTGAAAGTATTTGTACGCCGGTTAGTTCTCGAGTGATCCAAAGGGTCTGGTTTCCGCCCAGGCGTCGCCAGTTCAATCTTCTGCTAGCTAAGTCCTCCATCACATAGTACAAGTAAAGATTTCCTTGTTGGTAGTAGGAGGAAACCAAAAAATATTTTCACGTTATTTCGGTTTTTCGTAACCTGGGAATATGCATATCTCATTATTTTTTATTTTTTTTTTAAATGAGAAGTTATTCTGAACTTTCAGGGTTTGCGCTACACGGCACTGATAGGCGTGTTGGGCACCACCATCGGGTGTTGGGTGAAGCTCCTTTCCGCGGACAGGGACCTGTTCTGGGTGGGGTTCTTGGGCCACACCATAGCGGGGATGGCCACCACCTTCATCCTTGGGCAGCCCGCACGCCTGGCCGCAGTGTGGTTTGGAGCTGATCAGGTCTCCACAGCGTGCAGCATTGGCGTCGCTGCAAATCAGGTATTATTGAAGTGATTTATTTTGCCCCATTGTGCAACTTTGCCCATTAATACGTAACTTTGGCCCGTTCGTAAAAAAAGTTTATGTTGTACTGGACACTCACGCCGGTGACATCGACCTTGGACGCTTTAAGGACCTTGGGTAAGGATTTTATGAATGAAACACAGATTTCACGAAAATCGTCGGACAACTGACTGATTAGGCCAATTGCTTCCCTGTTTAATGGGCTAAGGTTAAACAGTTTCTACACGTGTTAGCACCTATTATTCTTATTTCCACACTGGAGACTGCCAGGGATGCATGAGATGCTAAAGCAATAAAGGAACATAATTACAAATGCGTAATAGGGACGAAAAGCAATCACCTGAGTCCCACAATCGCGGGCGTAATTTAATCTTGAAAGCTGTAGACATGTGTGGGGTGATTTCATGTAAATAAAGGCAAACAAAGGACCTTATCAAATATCGTCTAGAAACTATAAACATAACTCCTCAATTACTTAAATTATAATAATGCAGGTAATAAGCCTCTGCTGTCCTATTGAGTTGTAAAACATCTCGATGCATATTTACTTATTGTAGATTTAAAAAAAATGGTAGTTTGACATGTTTCATATTATTTGTTCTTATAGCACATCTATTAGACACAAATGTATAGCATACTTCAAAAATAGTCCAAAGATATAATTTCTGTGATTAATTAGCTAATGATTTTTTATTGAAATTGATCGCAATTTATAATTAATTTAACAGATAAATATATTTGGTATCTTATTATCTAATTGGAGTGATCCAAAAACAAACGCATTTTATATTAATCAACATATTTTGTATCTTTAAAATCATCTACGTTTCTAAAAATATAGGTAAAGAAATAAGAAAAGCGCAAATAAAAACTTTTTATAAGAACTTGAAAAGACTGGTATTCACTTTGTGGCATCATTATTAATATTATTTTTAATTTTATTTTTTATTGTATAATATTAATTATATGCAGTGGGAACTTATACCCGCTAAGCCACTGCAAGTAGCTTGTCAGCAGGAGTTTATTTCAACAATATAATATAATACAACAATAAATAACAATCATCATACAAATTGACGGCAAAATTCGGATATAGAGGCGCATGCATGTTGTGATCAATGAAAAAAAAATTAAAAAGAAAAAAATATTGGAAACAGCATTACAGTTTTGTTATTGAGATACTAGAGTCCAATTTTATAACACCGATTTGAATAATATTATGAAAATATCAATATCATAAAAAAAAAATCAAAATTATAAGTACCAATATTATAAAAATATCAATATTATAAAAATATCAATATTATAAAAATATGAATATTATTAAAAAAAAAAATGTTTGTATTCACCACTTTATTAATATACACATACATATAATACATATCATGTATTATATATATTCCCGATGAAGAAAGCATCGCTTTCGAAACATGTAGAGATATTTTTAAATGAATAAAGTGGCAATTACTAAATAATTTTTAATTAATATATTTTTATAAGAAGGTTGAGGACGATTTATAAGTTTAAAACATAAAACACAAAAAAAGATTCCAAAATTTTTATTTTTCGTCTATTATTCTTCATCGTTAACAATTTTATTATGGACGAATACAATTATTTCAGTTTGGAGTGGCCCTTGGATTTTTAATTCCTCCCATTATGGTAAAAAACAATGATGACAAGGAGCAGGTCGGTAAAGATCTAATGGTCATGTTTTACACCATGGTTGGGATGACAACAGCCATCTCGATTTTGATGATCATCTGTGAGTAGTCTCTATTTTATACCAGTATTGTATCACTATAAAAAAATTTAATCACCGTCGAAGCTTGAGGGTGTTATTGATAATTCATGATCATTGTTCAATGTAGTAACTTAACAGCCCTACTCATACGAACGTACGTGATACGGCCGCTATATTATCGCCCGAACGCAACAAGCCGTATCCCGTACGTTCAGGTACAAAAAAAGCTATACCCGAAACCCACAAAACATTCGTATATATCATGTTTTATAGTGTTATAGTCAGCCGAAGTTAACGGATGTGTTCGGGTATTTTCGTCTCTCCCATACAAGTTACGTTACTAGTCACACGTATTGTTATTGTGAAATCTAATGGAAAAAAAACTATGTTTTTTACTTACTTTTTGAATAATAATCCAAAGAACGGGCGGTTATAACATCTTTTTATAGGTAGAAAAAATGTAGTGTGATCCAAATTTTACTTTTAAATTACTATTACGCTAGTCAATTATTTTACAACGTAAAATAACATCTGTAAGGTGGTTAGTATAAAATGTGAAGGTACGTTTGAACTTCTCGCCAAGCTAGCAGAAGAGAGATGACAAACGATATTTACGTTTTTTTCCTTACATTTTCATGAATAATCGTCTCCTGAAGTTTCACGGTATGCGAATGAAAGACGGTTTAAAATGATTAATGATAGAATTTGATGAAATGTGTCAGTTTTAAGGGAGGCTCCTCCAACACCGCCATCGGCCGCCCAGGATAACATAGCGGAGCCTTCTCCCGAAGACAGCTACATCAAGTTTATTATGAGACTGGTGAAGAACAAAGACTACATGATACTCCTGCTTTCATACGGAATTAATACGGGCATATTTGGAGCCATATCTACTCTCCTGAACCAAGTTATTCTGGTTCACTATCCGGTAAATATTTTTTTGAAACTCCACGATTCCTGTTGTTTCTTTTCAGTTCCTTTCAGCCTATTTAATTAATTTCACCTATGTTCAGCGCCTTTCATCTCCTTTTATCTCATTTCGGCTCTTTGAGCTCATTTCATGTATTATTATTTTGTCAACTCCTTTCACATCAGCCGGAGACTTTTTTTGAGATTTTATTATAAAATTTCAGTGAACCAGAAAATTTTATTGTTGTTTGCACGGTGATACATATGAGAAAATGTCCACTTTTTAACAAAGAAACCATTGCCCATCAAATTGCCAGTTTCCAACAATTTGATGTATGTTGGAAAACTTTTGTATTGCGTATAGAAGAAGCGAACGAACAATACGATTTTAATGAGTTGAAAAATTCATGGCAATGTGTTTTCAGGGGGCAAATGAAGATGTGGGCAGAATTGGATTGGTGCTCGTTATAGCTGGAATGCTTGGATCTATCCTAGTGGGCGTAGTACTGGACAAGACTCACCGCTTCAAGGAAACTACTGTTGGGCTCTGTGGAGCTTCCGTAGTTGGGATGCTCATCTATACCTTCACTATGGACTCTGGGGATATATACGTTTTGTACATTAGCAGCTTTATATTGGGGTAGGTATTTTGGAAATATTTGTCGATTAAAATTGTGTATTATCTCTTCAGTTGATTAAAAGATAGTTCCATAGAATGTTCGCAATATAAAAGACAATTAGTAACACAGTTTGATGATGCCTCCGAACGCCTCCCCTGGAATCTGAAGCAGGTTGAATTTTACGCTCTTTTTGATATGATTAAAAAAACATTCACAATACGAGAGCATGAAGAGGCGCTGCGGCGCTTGTTAGTGCCGCCACCCGTTCAGTTATGACCTCCATTGTGTAGTGGTCTACGCATTTTACGTTGAGTCGTGTGATTGAGGGTTCAATTTCTGCACAGCACAAATTAATTAAACACGAACATTCATAACACTTGAACATTTTTTTTGAAGTAAATCAAATTTAATAATGTTATTATTAAGTTCTGCAAGCATTTTCATTTTTAATTATTGTTACGGCTGTTTCGGTGTTCATAGCCACTTTCAAATTGTGGTTAGGCCACATTGCGACGACCTACTTCTGTGATTTTATTTAATCCTGCCCAATTTTAATTTGGATGGTCTTTAAAATGATTTATTACCGGTAAAACCGATATTTAAATAAAAATCTCTATTCTGTGAGGTACTCACCGTTGAAAGTTATTTTCCCCACATAAGGTGTTTTCTTAATTATTTTATAATGACATGAATGCTATTGAAAACTGCTACGTCATGTCAAATCCATGCATGGAGGGAACCTGATTCCCTTCCTCCCAGTTCCCCTCACAACACTCACCAACATTGAAGATCTATATGACAAAATTAAAAAATCGTAATATTTTCAGATTTTTCATGGAAGCCTATTTCCCAGTCGGGTTTGAGTATGGAGCTGAGGTCACGTACCCCGAACCAGAAGGAACTGTTGCAGGTTTAATGAACGCCTCAACCCAGGTAATATTTCTAACAAATTAATGTTTTTCTATCATGTACCTACGAATTTTTCAATATTTTCAAATGTCAAAATATGTTAGGGATTCCACGGAATACCAATGCGAATTCCAACCTTTGTAAGATATGCGTTTTTTTTGGTTTGTGTCGTTCGTTGTTAATTTTTTTTTAAATTTTGTGCAATTCGGGAATTGTAAGACTGTATCGTTGGGAGTCGGCATTACGCTATAAATAAATCGGGATAATCCTGCCGAAACTCGGACATCTGACGACCTAGGTTCTATGCTGGATGGGATGCTTGATGATAAGCGATTATAATGATTTCTGATAAAAGGTCCTGCCCCTGAGAGATCCGTTTTAATCACACGCTGTTTATGAGAAAGAGGGAGGAGATTAAAATTAATTTATCAGTAGGTACCTGAAAAAATCGCGTAATTTTTGGGAAAAGTGCTGTTATTTTTCGGTGTAATTATTTTTGGTAAAATTCGCATTCTTTTTTGAGATATTCGCGTTATTTTTGGGAAATGGGGTTATTTTTCAGCAAAAACGTTAGTATTTTGCATGAACGTGGTGTTTTGTTCATTTTTTGGCATTCCACAACAAAAATGGTGAATATTTATTTTTTTATGCTGAATTTTATTTTTGTTCATATTTTTTTTTAAATTGAAAAAACAATGACAAATATGTGGCGTTTTCGACATGAAGTTAGCTGCGTTCTATTTTATGGCTGTTCAAGCTTGTCAAAATCATTGACAAAGAAATGTGTAGAACGTGCAATATTACCTTCTTATTTTAAAATACCAGAATATCGCGTGAAAAATACGAAAATTCAAAAAATTGCAAATTTCGCGTGGAAATAGCGAAATTCGCATAAAAATTTTGTGATTCACAATGTGGTACATACAAAGATGAATTTGATTGTCAAAGCTCTTTTTTATTTCCAGATATTTGGCGTGATCTTCACTTTCTTGTATGGATATTTCATAGACGCGTGGGGTGACGAGTGGGCCAACATAGCATTGAGTATCATTCTTGCAATTGGAACTATAATCCCCTTGTTCATATCTTCAAATCTTCGGAGGCATGCTGCAAATACTGTTAATATACAGCCTTAGAAGGTACTATGTAAATCAAATAGATTGAATTTTATTTATATTAAATAACTGTTTATCTCATAAGGCTTAATATTAAAGGGAGGAAATATCTATAGAAATTTGTTCTATAGATCCTTCAGATGGTCCCATAGACATAGACTCATATTTAGAGTGCAAATACAAACTCAGGAAGGCTATGATAAAAGTGGTAATCACACAAAGAGCCATGCAATGGCGTCACCTTGTGAGATAGAACAGTAACTATTCAATGGATTAGGAGCGAGATTGAGCTCTAGTGAGCCCTTGAGTGAGCCATGCTGGAAACATAGCGTGGTTAACGGGGAGAGGGACGCCGGAGAGTTATTATTTATTAATTCAAAATAATGGTAATATTATTTTGCCATACGATAAACATGGCGTTTTTAAAGAGAACAATATTAATTACTTTTTTTTTTTAAATTTGCATGGGCTTAGCATTTACCAAAATAAAATTAGAAATATTACACATTTCAGACCGTTCTACGCATGTTTTACAAAAACATTTAAAAAGTTGAATATCCTTAAAAAATGCTGTGAAGGTTTTTCTTCAACATGCCGATAAGATAAATTAAAAAAAAGACCAGTGTGTAGTTTATTTTTTTCATAAACACTACGTAACTTTTTTTTAATGTGGATTACAAATTTTTGGTTAAGTTTATTTACAAAAACGTAACGAGAAAGGATTGAAAATATTTTTCTCCACTTTAAAAATCATATTTAAATTTGAAATATTTTGTAAAACATATGTAAATTTATAAATATTTTTCTATTTAAAAACATTATGTTTATCGTATTGCGTAATAATACTATCAATATTTCGAAATAATAAATAATTCCTCTTCGACATCCCTCTCCCCCTTAAAAAAAAACGATAAACCCGCAAATAATTTTCTAAATTGCCTCTAAAATTATAAAAACTATTTTTTTTCATGGCACATATTTCATAATTTAAAACAAAAATAAATAAAATACTTCTCACACTAGATATTTACTAAACCTTTAATTAAAAAAAGATCATTAGTTTTAGGTAAGTATTTTGGTCTCAAATCCAAAATTAAGTTATGTATGAAACAGACAGCGCAGCCGTTCCTCTTAACAGACTTTGGTTTAGATTTTTTAATATCATGATGAGATGAGCTGAGAACTGCCGTCTTCCCGAGAATCAATAATTGACAAAACTGGAGACAAATGTGAGGACGTCTGTATCCATTCTGCACACTAAAGACTAACGAAGAAGGAGATAGTCCCATTGACACTTGATAAAATGGTCCACCAAGGCAGATAACTTAGAGCTCATTTCTGCTTCATTTCATGTAAACACTACTTTATTACAATTAAGTATAGCACTTCTACCATTGTTTTGGAAAGAGTAAACTATATCGAAGTGCCTACTTAAGTAGGCACTTAAAATAATGTTCAAAGAACCGCAATTGTCAGTTCATGCACTACGTCATGTTTGAGAGGAGGATTCCAATCATTACATATCAGATAGAGATGTGACAGATAACCCTATTAAAACAGAATACGATAATATAATAGATTCGGTTAGGTGCGGTTTCCCTCCTCATATTTATTCAATATTCTGTGTCGTCACTGTTCTGTTTTGTCATGAAACCGGACAGATTATCTACGTTGAAGGTGATTTACGTTAACGTTTTCTGCCAGAACAGGGCTATCTACACATATTAAACTAACAGCTCAAGATCAAAACAAAATGTTTTATGGGAAAGGACCAATTTTTTAGCATCGTTACACAACGCAAATTACGATCGAAAATATAACAAAGGGGAATATGTAGCAGAATAGAATTAAGTAAAGGCATTAGATGTATTCAAAATTGCAGTTTATTTTATCTTTAAAATAAACTGCAATTTTTGAAAATCGGAATAAAATATTTTTTCATAAAAAACAAAGAGAACTAACAGATTCAAATGGAATTCATAATAACTGTCGTAAAATATTTATATTTGTTTGTACAGAAACCATAAGTTTTTCTTTTTACGCACAGCCCAAAATAACCTAAATGCACCATTTCCTGGAAGTATTTTTAGCCATAATCATTACACTAGGGTGAAGTGAGAAGTACGCAAGAAACCGAGTACCTACTTCATATCTTAATGATTAAAAAATATTACGTGTATACCTACATATACCATACACATACCTATGGAAATTCCCCTTGTGACACGTCACACAATTTCGTGTCACACGTCGCAGTGGTCACAAAATGAAATGAAAATAAAAAATAAAATACTACTCGAGGTAACCTAAATTGTTTTACAATTTATAAAATAAACTGTACAACTAACACGTGTTGGCATATTTCAGAACTATAATAAGCATTGTTTATTATTAATAATGGTAAAACCAATTATATCGTAACATTATTCTTTAAATACTTACCACAAGTCACGAAATTTTAATATAAATAACCCGCAACACGCACCTCTCGACTGACAGGTAAACAAAGTAGCAGATGTGTCCATAATTTGTTTGCCGGTCATGGGCTGGTGTCACCACAGCTAAAAACTGCCGGTGTGCATTGCAGATTTATAGAAAAACAGTGTAGTACAACTGAAGTTGCACGACGAAATGACAATTTGGGACACATACGATTTATTTGTTAAAGTTAAAATTAATGCTAAAATTCTATTTGCAATATTCACAAGACTATATTTACAGGCTGATAAATTATTTTATTATTTTTATTAAGACGCTGATAAATTATTTTCTTTTAAATAAAATCAAACAAAATTCTCGAGGAGTCGGACACGGACATTCGAAATTTGTAAAAACCAAAAATATAGTACCTATGTAAAATATTTACTAGTAATTAGAAAATTGCATTTTGGTAAATTTTTGTTTTTTTTTTTGCTCAAATATGGAGGATTAGTTGTTTTTGTGTTTAATTATTTTTAGTTTTTTTTGCTCAAATATGGAGGATTAGTTGTTTTTGTGTTTAATTATTTTTAGTTTTTTTTGCTCAAATATGGAGGATTAGTTGTTTTTGTGTTTAATTATTTTTAGTTTTTTTTGCTCAAATATGGAGGATTAGTTGTTTTTGTGTTTAATTATTTTTAGTTTTATTATTGTTTTAAAAAAAAAAAAAATTTATATGAATACAGCACAAGAGTCCCAACTGCTCCCAACCGTCTGAAGCCAGTGAGACTATGGCATCCCCAATTGGGGAATGTTGTGAGGCTGAAGGTATTGAGGAGTGGAAGGAGAAGGAGAAGGGGAGAGGAAGGTGGGGAAATACCTGGCTATTCAGATCTGGTCACCAAACATGGATAAAAGCCATTTCAAGCAACGTTTCAATTCTGAATGGTGGTCTTTCACCAGGGCGATACTGAGAGTATCTTCCACTCTGGAAGGTGCGCAAATATACTATATATTATTTTTAAATGAATTAATTGTGAAACAACACAAATTAATTAAATAAAAATTACTTGCGCACGCCGGGATTTGAGCCCGCGACCTTCGGATTCGTAGTCGAGAGCCTTACCCCTCGACCATGGAGGCCGTCAAATATTGTGATAACTGTTTCGGTATTCAAGGCCATTTGTTTGAAATGGCCTTGGACGGTAATAATAAAAACTAAAAACTTGCAGAACTTAATAATAACATTATTAAATTTGATTTACATTAAATTTAAAAAAAAACATGGAGGACATCAACGTCTGTTAACATTTGCAAAGCATTTTGTCCTGACCCTTATAACAATATAATGTATTCCTGGTAGGGACGTAATCATTGTTTACTTGAAACAAAACATAATCTTTAATCTTTATCAGATCTGTATCCAATAAAAACACATTGATTGTGCTATTAATATTATTGAACATCATCATTATTTGTTAAAAATGTGGGAATCAGATTAAAACCAGTCTTGTGATTTATTAAAATATCGTTATTATTATTGCCATTAAATAGGTATTAGTATTTTACTTCTACGAAAAATGTACTGTTGTAACAATCAAAAATATTTTTATGGATACTTTACACCAGAGTGAAAAAATATTTTCCATTTTAGAAAAATATTGTACAGCCTGGGAATAATAAATATACATGGGTGCAGAAAAATACTGCAATGGAAATGTGTAAAAGGTGTTTCTGATGGCAGTAACTGTATTGCACATTATGTTTTTGTTAAAACTGGTAAAGTATCCTAAATAAAAGTTAACACAACTAAACAATGACGTTACTCCATCAGCAGGTTTACTCGGCAGGGCTAGCAATTCAGTTTTTCAGCCATTGAATTAGCCAAGAAGTACTCATAAAATACACAGACGGTGAGGGTTGTTTCTAGGCCACTGTGTGTTGAGCACCGCTTTCAACGGGATGGTATGGTTCCAATACTCTGTCATAGTATTATTGTGGACTTACGATAAGTTTTCTGCCTCTGAATGGACATGATTTTGATGATCATAATCATTTTGGATCTAATAAAATATTTAATATAATCTATTGATTAGAGTTTATTGTTATTTCATAATATGTATAAGATTTCAATATGAACTTTGATAAGGCTACATAGATGGTGCTGGGATTACACATTTAGAAACTTCAACTAGTGCCATCTCTTAGCGGAGGTCAGTAACTACTATTTTCGAAAGTATAGCAGATTTGTGCAGCACGGAGAATAGAGGGGACATCCATCGTTGTCCGGATCTTCAAGTCGTTTTTAGCTCAATCTGTCCTTTCATTGGATCGGCTGAAGGAGGTTGTACTGTTTTTATGAGGATGTGGCAAATTATTCTTGAATTTCATCCTTGATATAATAAGCTTTCTCTTCATGAATAAATAAATAAGAAAAGTACAAAATAATAAAGTAACATAAAATTTTTGACATACTTTGTGTTCGATTTTTTAGTACAAACGAAGTATAAATATTTTTCAAAACATTTATTCAAATTTTGCTCAACATTCAATAGCTTAAATAGTTTTCTATACACAAATGTAATATGAACTACGTTTTATTGTCATAACATTGAAAGGGTTCATTAATATCTTCGATATTATAATATGAAGAGTAAGTCTTCTAGATTTTATCACTACAAAGTTATTTCTATTCGAAATAAATATGTAATTACAATTTTCAAGAAAGAATTTAAGTATGTTTTTCTTATTGTCTTTATTGCGACCATTGCATGAATTTATAATTAGATTCAACCATTCCTGTTGTGAAATACGTAAGACAGGTTCAAGGAAATGAAATATTCATGTGTTTGTGTGTTTTTTTTTTAAATTTACAACATTAGATAAACCAGTATTTTGTATTGTAAATAGAATATGAAGTTATATCGTACATATATTTGATTAAAAGGGAGTACATTAAGAAAGCTTTACCATTTTATATCAGGATAATAATTTTTGAATAACAGTATCTTTAATACTTAAATTTTATGCAGTTTTTTTTAATGAATAATTTAAGTTTTTTGGTTTAACATATAAGACAATTTGTTTGATTCATCAATTCAGTAAACACAAGTAAAAAAAAAAATGGTAAACACAATGTCATTATAAATCATCTCAAATTTTGCGACAACCTATCAAATTTCCCACCTACCCGGACTCAGTTAGGTTATGGCAACTTTTTGTGAGGACCGTGAAACTTAACAATCAATATCACAACACACAGATCTGACAGCACTCATATATTAAATAAAGTATTCATGACAATATGTTATTGCGCTGGCCAGGAATTGAACCCTGAACCTCCTCTCTCATTACAGGAGGAGTTCGTGGAATTTTGGGTGATGAAAGCAATATGGGATGGTAAAAGAGAAAAGGGAGAGAAAGCTTTTGTTATATAGTCACTAAAAATAACAACGCAATGTTTTTATTAAAACATTTGTTTTGTTTAATTGCATAGTTCTCAATGCTTCAATAAATAAAATTGGTTTACTTTAGCTTGCTCAATGATTGGGAATATTGCAATTTTTGCCGATTATTTTATTATTATAAATATTTCTAGCTGTTGAGTTGCTTCAAGTAGTTTATCGGCAGAAGCATGGAGACAATAATACTATATTATGGGTTACAGATAGTTGGAACAGAAATAAGAAAACGGAATGAGAAAAGAAACAGACGGCCCCGTTCATAGATTCTTTTTCTTAACGGGCGGATTGCCAACTTTATAACACAGTTGTCAGATGAGAAAATTGTGCTTCTTTTACCGACATTTAAATAGAAATTGCTTCGAAGAACTACCATCGTTGATCTCCTCGGCAACAGTCCACTATCGGGTGACATATCAAATGAATGTCCAACATTTTAATCGATGAGAATGGGTCAATTTTACTACACTTGTGCTCAACAGCCTGAATGTAGAATGGTTTTCCGACTTCTGTGTTTCCTTTCTCCTACAACATGGGTCTCTTTAAGACAAAGGGTCACCGCTTCCTTTCTTAAAGAGACCCTGCACACAGCATTCCCAAAGATGATATAAGTGCTGAGGGAAATGATTTCCCCCAGAGCTTCCTGTGTGGAGTACAAAAAAAACTAAGCAAAAAATAAAGGTACAAACAAAATTTAAAAAAAAATCCTTAGGTTGACAACAAATTACAAGTACCTATTCCATAAATTACAATATATAATAACAAGAATTACAAATACATTTACATATATGTAGAATAGGATCAGCACAAAAAAACAAATTATGGATTCCTCAGTGCAACATATAAAATGAAATAAAAATACTCAATACAAAGAGGATCATCCCATTGCTCGTACTATTATTACAATATATTAGCGCTAGCTATTACTAATAATAAAACTTGGACATTTCACTTGCAAAGCCAAATGTTCAATACATATTAGGCGTTGAAAAATATTTTTTTAAATGATGGCAACCTATTTGATTTTCATTTTCAATGGTAGGTATATTATATTCAAGGGGTGGCCATAATGTATTGAATACACCACATAAAATAATACACTAGCGTAATACGTCAGCCTGACATGGATACTGATTTTTAATCTCTCGTAATACATAATACTTTTTGACAACATTTGTTTTTTTTTCAGTATAAGAAAATAGAACACAATAATGGAAATGTCGTATAATTTTACTGAAATAGCTTCTATTTAAATAAATGTTTGAAAAACTTTGCTTAAAATGAATCTTAACATAATACATATAATGGTACGGGATCAAAATAATACTGTGTTTTATTATTACTATTCAGTAAATTCAATAAATATTAAATAAAAAAAATAAAACAATGTATCGACATGTGTTAGATTTCTTTAAATGGAAATTTTTCAAGAATAATGAACCCCAAATGTATTTTACCTTTGGAAATATTTTGATTTTATTTAAATGCTTAGTAAAAAAAAGTTTCAAAATTAATAACACAATTCAATAACCGATAACATTAAAATTATAGAAGAAAATAATATTAACATAACCTAAATGAGAGATGAAAACCGGACAAAAGGACAGAAACTAAAAATATTTCAGTCCCAGATGCGACTGAAATATTTTTAGTTTCTATCCTTTTGTCCGGTTTTCATCTCTTATTTAGGTTATGTTATTATTATTTTCTTCAATGATTAAATATTACGATGAGGTTTTTAAATCTCAATAAAAATAATTAATAATTAAAAATTAAAATTATAATCCGTGTTTTAAAAAAAAATAAAAATAAGTAGCTAATGATAACAAATTGTGACTCATAAAATCTAATATAATCAATTATCACAAAACTTAATGAAATATATAATCATTTATTCGATCGAATGATATATCATTTTTATTCCCACCCTTCATTTTCTCATTCATAACGGGTTGGGTCTAAACTACATACAATTTCCAAACTAAACATGTTTTAATAAAATCATTCTAACAAACCCCAATTTTTCTATGTTTTTGTGTGCCTCCTAAACCACCCATAATTTGTTATTAATAAACTAAAACAGTATAAATATTCGATAAATATAGTAATAACTTATATCACGGACATTTAGGATCTGTTTCTCTGCCAACCCGCGCGCTATGCCGCTAATACTTAAAGATTCTTTTAATTTCCTCCAAAGCCGTTCGCAACCTGCGCAGTGATAAAATATCAATAATAATACATTGTAATGTAAACCAGTACAAACACAATAAAATAATATATTTATTTTCATATTTTTTTACTTTCGCTATGCAATTTATTGTTTTTGACACAATTTTTGTTAAAAAAAAATTTTAATGGAAGTACCGCACAAGAGTTCCAACTGCCTCTAACCCTCTGGAGCCAGTGAGACTATGGAAAGATGAAGGTGGGGAAGTACCTGGCTATTCAGATCTGATCACTAAACACGGCTAAAGCCATTTCAAGCAACATTTCCATTCTGAATAGTGGTGGTCTTTTAAAAGGGCAACACTGAGAGTATCTTCCACTCTGACACGTGCTGCAAATATGCTATATATTATTTTAATTAAATAACTTGTGAAATAACAGAAAATAAACAAATAAAATTTATTTGGGCAGATTTGAACCTGCAACCTACGGATTCGTAGCCAAGGATCGTAACCACTCAACCATGGCGACAGTCAAAACGGTTTTTTAATTATAGATAAAGCTCCATTCGAAATCATCAGGCTACTATGATAAGGATCTAACTCTGAGCGTTCAACTTTTTAATGCAATTTAAAAAAAATTGTTTGAAATAGAACCATATCGTAGTAAGGATAGAATTGGGAAATAGGAAACCTTTTAAACAGTAAGGTAAAATTTTTAGTATTACTTATAAAATATGACATAGGAATGAAGTATGCTTTCAGCTTTGAATTAGGTAAGATTATATCATATTATAGGTCCTTTGGAATGAAACTTGATTAAATATCTTGTATAGTTAAGCTAAGGTTGCTATTTGGAATGTGTAGCTATCTAGTAAAAATTTCAACAACGGTAATAACATATTTGGATTAAATTAATAGTGATAGCGTTTACAAATAATAGTGCATAACTTTTTCATAAAGTTAACCCATTGGCCCCAAACCACGCCTGCCTGGCGGGTGTGTGTCTCAAGTACTTAAACTAAAACCCCGCCACCGTGGCGGTTTAGAAGTAGATCAATCTAAAAATGAAAATACTTATGACATCGGTGAATCAAATTTGAAAAGCCAATCGCTCTATAGATAATGAATTTTGTAGTATTAGAAATAATATGTGCGTAAAGTTTTCCCTGATTTTAACGTTCAAGTATTTTAATCGGCTGGCGGACATTGAATTTCTTTAAAATTTCGCTGGGAATGAAAACACCCTTCACCTCCCTGACTGCTTTGAGGACTATTTTAATAGTTGCTTTTTTCAGTACGAAATAGGCAACTACGTAAAAAAATACACCTATAAGAATTGACAGTGTTCAATTCTTTTGTCACTTTATAAAGAAATTTAAGATTTTTTTTTAATAAACTGTTTTTATATCCACATTTACAGATAATATTATAAAAAAATATCAAAAAATGTATTTTATCTAGCATTGATCCAATACACAAACAAATAACATATTAACAAAATATTCAAATAAAAGGTTTAATACGTATTTGAGATTTAGTACACCAATGTAGATGTCCAATTTTTGGTACAATATTAATTCTGAGGTGAGATCGATTTTCATAGCTTAAAAATTCAGGGGCCAATGGGTTAAAATGTTACACATTAGAGAAGGTTATGAAACAAACATTTTTTAAACAAATTTTAGAAACGTGTATACATGTACATACATATGTCTCACTACATACATTTTTATTAATTTGAGTTACAATATAAAAAATATTTATGTAATGTAATAATATTTTATTCATAAATCTTTTTCGTATCGTAATTGTTAATATCTCATTATTCTCCGAGTAAAAGCACATTAATGTGCAATAATTCATTTAACAATGTTGATAACATACATTTTTTTGAAAATTGAAATTTATGACTAAGTCTACACACCAATCTAAGAAGATTGAAGAATTTAGACAAGATATAATCTTGACAAAAGTTCTATGAAAATACATCGTACATATTATATTCAGAAACATCTATTTTCCTTATTGTCGATTCACATTAAAATTCTATGTTTAATATCAGAGATTTTATACACAAGTAAAGCTTAACTTTTCTAGGCAAAAAGCGTCCCAGTGTATTATATAGCGCTGGGAAACTCTATTTTCTTCGTCGACCGAACCTTAAAGCTCGATATAAACTACGAAGTTCATCGTCAAAACTATTGCTTAGCTTTCTAAATCTCAGATATTTTAATTTCAACGCACAAGTTTTTACAAACTCTATATCCCCCTATCTACTAAGTATGTAAAATCTTCAATGTTCGTAGTAGGATACAATGTTTTAGACGAAATAGTAACGTGGATCTGCACAATCCATTTTAAAAAATTTCAGACGATCTAATAAAATACATGTTTTTACAGAATTATAAAAAAATAAATATCTATTCTAGTAAAATCCATTCGCTACTCCTTAAAAGTAAAATGTTGCATAAAAATCTAAAACCTGCAATTCAAGCAGCAGTTTCCTTAAACGTATTTGGCTTGATCAATCTTATAAAAAAATACTTGATAATTAATTAGTGCTTTCTGCTATGTTCGATTGTAAATAATTAATCTAAAATAGATTGTTGTTAATGTACGCGTGGAATCTTATATGCATAATCACAGAAAAAATACAACATTATTATAACACTGTGCCAATATGTGCCGGTGTTAGTTTGATTTTGTTGAAGTGGTCACCGGGACTTTCAACGAGATTAGTTTCTTTTGGACAGTCTAAACATGTTCATCTCTCAAAGCAAGATAAAATGAATTTCACCAATGTTGCAGGCTTAGCGCGTTTAAGGTATGCCCTGGGATGATGAAGCCGCTTGCCTCCTCAGGTCTGACTTGATGAGGGCAGTGAAGATGGTTCCAACCACGAGGATGAGGCAGAGTGCGATGTTGGACCATACATCACCCCACATGTCCAAGAAGTAGCCATATATGATGGTAAACGTGATGCCAAATACCTGAAATCATTTTAGTAACTTGATTTTAATATGCAAGCATAAAAAATATATAAAAAAGATAGGAAAATTCAAGATTCGAAGGGTCATTATTTCTTGTTATTCTTAATAAACACATGTTATACTACAACAGCGGTTGGTAGGGTAAGTAGAATCAGGATAGCAATAAAAACAGTGTTAAGTTACCTGTGCTGAAGCATTCAGTAATCCTGCAGTGGTTCCTTCTGGTTCGGGGTATGTGATCTCTGCTGCAAACTCAAAGCCCACAGGCAAGTAGCCAGTCATGAAGAATCTGTAAAAAGTAGAATAAATATCGTTAGCCCTGTCCGCACACCGTTTTCTCAGCATTCCAGGTAGTTCCTAGCCAATCAATAACTTCTTTAGCAGTCCAAAGGGCAAACAAAATTAATTGTGAACGTAATAATATTTCAGGCCTTTACATTAATGTTCAACTATTGCTTGATACTCGCTCGCACTTGTCTAGGTCATACGTCGCATGCCTTGCAGACTCAGGACAGAGCTTTTAAGTACAAATCATAAGAAAGTAAACTAACAGCTAAGCAAACATTTCTTTTCGGTTTCACTAAACTTTTGACTTCATCAAAGCAAAAGCTTTATCTGGTTATTAATATTACATGCACTTATCAATGATGCTATGATTGTTTTTTACTTATGCCATCTTCAACCACAAAGCCATAAATCTGGTTGCTTGTCTCAATAAAAACACCCAAACGGTGAGGTCTGGCATCATGAAATCGGCATAGCATATCCTGTTCGGAATACTAGGTCGATGCAAGTATTTTCAATACACAAAGTCATTTCCATCATACGATATGGAGCATTGAGATATCTATCTAAATGTAAAAAAAAATACGTAATGCTATTTTGTTTGTTCTACATGATAAAAAAAATGTTGTTGTATCTGTAATACATGTTATATGTAGACAAACCCAAGCAAGAAGCTGCTCATGTAGACGATGCCGATGTAGCCAGTGCTGAGGGTGAAGGTATAGATGACCATGCCAATGACAGAGGCGGCGTACACCCCGAAGGTGGTCTCCTTGAAGCGGTGGGTCTTGTCCAGGATAATGCCGCACATCACGGATCCCAGCATCCCCGCCAGGACTATCACCAGCCCGATTCTGCCGGCATCTTCATTTGCTCCCTAGAATTTAATATCATTTTTATTAGATGATGGCGTAAGTGACTACAACTACTGCTAGGGTCTTTATTGGCTCCCTGAAATTTAATATGAACATTATTGTACAGAGAGTAGAAAATGTGAAAATCTGAGCGAGTAAAAGTAGGTGACGCTCGGTAGACCAATCTCGTGAGTGTCTCCGTTTGTTCCCTGAAAGTTAATATTTTCATCAATAAAATTATATTTTAAAGGAAATTCCTGAGAAATGATTGAATAGAGAATGGGAAATATGAGAAATTGATAACGTAAGTATGGGACTAGGGTAATATTACTATTAGGTAATGTAAATATTTAACATTCCATGTCAAATATTCTGAATTTATCATCTGCAAAATTGTGTTTAGGAGAGGGACGTCAGAGAAGGATTATTTATTAATCAGAAATAATGATAATATTATTACGCAATACGATAAACATAATGTTTTAAAGAGAAAAATATTAATTACATATTTTAAAAATGTACATAGGCTTAGCATTTATTAAAACTAAATCAGAAATATGACTGTCCTACATACGTTTTACAAAATATAAGTGAAAAATAATTACAATTCTATCCCAGTACGTTTTTTCTTACACACTTAACCATAGTTTTGGTAATCAAATTAAAAAAAAAAAAAAAACTAATCTAAAGTTGAAGTTTATGAAAAAATTTAACTACACTGTATTCTTATTTTTTTTTTTGGATAATTTCTTCATGGCTTCTTAAAGAAAAACCTTTTGAGAATATTCAACATTTTTAAATATTTTGTAAAATATGTGAAAGACAGTCAGAAAAAGGTAAATTTTTTTTATTTGATTTTAATAAATGTAATAAATATTTTTCTTTTTAAAACATCACATATATTGGGTAAAAATATTATCATTATTTCGAATGAATAAATAATCCCCCTCTCCGACGTCCTTCTCCCTCTTAATAACAAATTAAAGTACGCAGCGCCCTTGAGGTGATTTTTCATAAAAACGGCCCCATACAAATCATCTAAATATTAGTTTTATTTAAATTAGATAATAGGAAAGAGAGCAGGAAAAATGAAAATCTGACAAAGTAATTAGTGACTATCACCAGACCATTCCTGCCAGCGTCTTTTTCATTTCATTCTTTTCCTGAAATTTAACATAATACCATGTGACCGCTCTTATGCTGTATTCGTCGCTCCTATGATGTCATCAAGATTAAAAACGTAAAGATATAAAAATAGTATTTTGATTACCGGATAGTAGACAAGCACAACTTGGTTCAGCAGAGTAGATATGGCGTAGAACACTCCTACGTTCATTCCGTACGAGATGAGCAGCAGGATGTAGTTCTGGTTGGTAGCCAGCCTCTTGATGGAGTGGAAGAAGTCTCCCACGGGACTCTCGATGTCCTGGGCGGCTGATGGCGGAGTCGGTGGACCACCCTTGAAAACTGAAAAAAAAAACTCGAAATTTTATAGGTCCGAAGATAAAAAAGTATTTCCCGACCGTGGAAGCTGCATTAGAGACACTGAAGAGGTCAGATTACGAGTATTCTGTCTGTAGATAGAACCTTTCCATATTGTATTTATTAATCTTCCTCGCGATATTTGTAAAACCATTTTTTGTAAGTTTCTACAAACATTACAATAAACCTCACAGTTGAGAGATAAATAGAAAATGACAATTGACGACCCCCGTGATATAGCGATAAGCTGTAAGCCCCTTGGTTCTGAGTTAAGACATTAAAAACCTCTCGTTTCATAAAATATTAAAACAAATTACAGTATATTTGCCCCAAGAATTAGAATGATGCTCGTTATGGTTTTACCTATGTTTTGTAATAAGGAACTCCAGTGAAACATATAATGGCTCTAAAAATATGTATTCGTATAGATTAGCAAATACCGATTCTGAATATATAACTTTTATTGTATATAATCATACGTAGATTTTATAAATCGTTATATAAAAGTGAACTAAAAACCGTACCATCAAAACACCATGTTCTGTTGGTACCACTGCTTCTGACGTCACACGTGCCATTTTTGAGCCCAACTTAACTAGATAAGTTTTTTCCGCTCTTAATATTTCTTACGGCTTATAATTTCGCTGTTTACAGTGTTCATTTTGCCCGTAAAATCATTATGTTTGTTTATTGCGACTACTTGAAAGTTTTTGCTTGAAAATTCATACCAATTTTAACGAATTTGTCTACGTAAAAATCGCCCTTGCACAATACGACAATGTCATTGGCACTTTGGTGATTATTTCTTCAGTTATTCTGGAAGCGGAGGATTTCTAATGATAACCTGTTATTTCTTATGATGCATAACATATTTAGTTTTATTTCAAGCCATTGAAGGTACCACAACCTATAAAAAATATTTAAATTATTTCTCTCGCAAAACATCTACTGTCATTTTTTGTCAGGTCCGTGACAGGCGCGTATTTGTAAAACGGCTAGAGGCTTAATAACGCAAGCGATTATAATTTCCCTTTCATACATAATTCAAAGCTCTAAAGGTTAAAATCGCATCCAAAAAATTCTAACCAGATGGTACCAAAGTGCAAGAGGAATAGTTCTGTATCATTCCCGTTTTTTTGTGATATTACCTAATATTGATATATTAGTCTGTCGGTATTATGTTATTCATGGTGGGTCCTTTTTCACATCATTTTTGCACTAATTCTTCTGCAATTTACTTTCGCATTATGAATTCTCCTGACACTCCTATTTTTTATGCGAATACCGCACAAGAGTCCCAACTGTCCGAAGCCAGTGGGACTATGACATTCCTTATTGAGGTATGTTGTAAGGGTAAAATGTATGGGGAGGGGAAGGCGATGGGGAAGAGGAAGGTGGGGAGGTACCGGGCTATTCAGATCTAAGCACTAAGCATGGCTAAAGCCATTTCAAGCATCTTTCACTTTGGAACGCACCATAAATATACTGTATATAACGACTTAATTGCAAAACGACGCAGATTAATTAAATTAAATTTATATGCGCACGCTGGGATTTAAACCCACAACCGCCGGATTTGTAGTCGAGATTAAAAAAAATATTTTTTTTTCCCGAATCCCGAATGACAAATTTTTCGGGATAAATCATTTAATACTTTTTGTAGACCTAATAGGGTCTGGGACATAACGATTTAAAATTTCGTAATATTTTGTCATTTCTAGCTATTTTTATAGTTTTTTTCATTGTTGACAACGAAGAAATAATTTTTATAGAAATATCGGCGATACCAAAGATTTATTAATATTAGATAACGATGAATATCGAATGAATCGAGCACGGTCAGTAACGCCCGTACTTATTATCCATATGATAGACTGTGTATAGTTAGTGATAAGATATACAACATAATATACCACTAGTACCGTTATGCTATATGTTAAATATCCTACGTCACATTGTATATTACGTGTATTATATAATTATTTTAACTTCTAAAACAAATTATTAATTGTTTTTGTGTTTAATTCGTAGAACTCCATTTAACTTTTTTAAATTTAATGTAAATCAAATTTAATAATGTTATTATTCAGTTGTGCAAATATTTTTAGTTGTTATTATTGTGACAGCTGTTTCGGCGTTTAAGGCCATTTTCAAACTGTGGTTAATCCACACTGCGACGACTTATTTATATGATTTAATTTACCCCCCACTCCTTTAAAAAAATGGATGGATGGGTAATGATTTATTATCGGTAAAACCGATTTAGTTAGAAAGCAATTAAAATTCTCGTAAAAACACATTATAAATGTGAAAACCTCACAGAATTCAGAATATAACCATCTGAACGCAATATGTACACTCCGCTTCTCTACACAAGCATTTTTTAAAAGAGAAATATAATATTGCAATGAATTAAATTGTACTAAATTTCAATAATAAAAAAAGAGCATTGTGAAAAAAAACATTTGTACAGCGTCCTTTATGTGATTTTCGCCAAAATGGCGCTATAAAAATTATCAAAATATTATTATTATTATCACGTACCAAATCATTATTCAATAGATATGAATACCAAAATATCGTTTAATATCTTGGAACGGTCAGAACGCTAATATCTGTGGACCCGGTATCGATATATCAGATATGCGGCGGTATCATAATACGCATTTCTGTTACCAACATATGCCCTAGACTTTCAGTTTAGGTTTTAAAAAGTTGGATATGGGCTTTCTTTGAACGCTGATAAATTGTTAATCAGTTGCGGATATGAATGTATTTTTGCACTTTGGTACAATGCACCTACAATAGTAACGAGACGCTGATATTCTACAATGTTTCCTTCAATTAAAAGCAGTTAAATTTGCGTATAAAGTTCTCGAAGTTTTGTATGAAATCCATACAATATCGATTACTGCCTATTGAACCGCTAATCCGACTGGCTCGTGTGACGTCACACCCAACAAGCCATAGATTTCGTGGGTTTTGATGGGCTTTAAAAAATTGAAACTTTAACAATTATTTTAACCATGAAAACGAACTTAAAAAAAAAACAGAAAATTAAGTTAGGATGTCAACATTAATAAAAAAAAATAAAAAAATGGACTGGAGTTCCTTATTAGATCTAGTACTTCCCAACCATCCCATCATCTTTCACTTTTCCTTCACCTCCCCCACTTCCTTCAACATCCAAAAATTCCCTAAATTGGCGATAGGCAGTTGGGACTCTTGTGTGGTTATCGTAACCACGTACAAACTAACTTATTTGTTGTTGTCGAAATTTTGACCGTGCTGAACAACCGGTGCTTTTACAACATTGTGGCCTCTTTGGACTTACGGTCTCATACACGGAAATGTTTTACATATCACAAAATATTTTTTTAAGGCTGAAAATCTTCCGGTTTTAAAAAAAATTTCAACCACAGAATCCTAAAAAAAATATACTGACAGAGGAAAGCGATAGTTTTCAATGTTATTTAATCGGACATCGGAGTCAAAAAACTAATCCCAAATTGGAAAAAGAAATTTGATTTTTAAATCAGTGCTGTGGTAACAGAATCTTCATAAAATCACTGGACCCTGATATTACATCGACGTAGAAAAAAGTTTTTTTATAAAGTGAAGTATAAAAAGAATTTTCGTAGCTAGTGGGGGGTTATAGCAGTATCGCCTTTTTGAAATGATAATATGATACCCTCCGCCATCTCTTTATTGAAACGTTTTCTAAAAATGTATTACCTTTCCTTAGATACACATATAAAAGTGGGTAAAAAAGATACCTTTAGCACATTCAAAAGAAACCCACGGATCAGAAAATGGTAACACAAAAAATCGAGGAATTTTGCGGAGTTTGAAAAATAATTGGATTTATGTGTTACGTCGTTAGGTATGACAACATTAATTTGTTTACCAAAACGGTAATGGAAACGTTCGGTATGTGAAAAAAAGTAAAAACGCTACAAAGATTTCTCGTTTGCTTTGAGAGCTTTTAGCGCAAAGTATGTTTTCTTTGACGGTGCAAATACCGTCAAAAATGCGTACGTCCTCTCTACAAATTTCGTACGCCACAGATTCGTGTACGTAATCCCATCCATTATCCATCTTTACATGCCTAACGTAGCGGAACCTACGAAATAAATTCAAACATAATCAAATGGAGATCTATTCTCGAAACATATTTAAAAAAAAAATTGGATGCTCCCCAAAAATAAAATATGGGATGTTTACGGACACGCGTGAAAATTTATACTTTTACCCATGAATACACAATCTTCACGAACAACAAAATAAGGAGGACGACAAGGAACGTAGCCAAAATGAACCTAACAACAGAAAAATTGAGTTGTTTTTCTTGCTTGATTAATAGAAACATATACTTACACACAATAATCATGACAAGTAGAACGGAAGTCAGGCCAGCCAGACAGTAGAACATGAATTGGAGGTCTTTACCGACTAGTTCCTGGTCATCGTGGTTCTTCACCAACATCGGCGGGAGGAGGAAGCCCACTGCTACCCCCAACTGAAACAACAAACACGAATGATTAGAGGACAGAATTATAGGGGTAACTTTAATCAAAACCATCAATTAAAGTCCCAAGAGGAAAGCTGCGATCGACCATCTCATTATTGAGCACTCGAATAATTGGCACGGGGCCTAATCGGTGACAGGATGGTAGTAAGAGCAGGTCACGCTTTAAAAGCATAGGAATTGCCCTATTATGTTTCTTTCATGCTCATTTTTTAAATGTACTTTTATATTTGCATTGCTTTAAGCTAAAAAGAGATATAATTTACTTATTAAAATGAATACTCTTTATGAATGTAAAGTGTGAGGATGGGTAGAAATATAGTAATGGCATGGTGTATTAAATTTTCGCACAGTGATGAAAGGAACAACAGAAATCTTATCAAGGAGAAAACATCGTGCGGTTTATTCTCTTATTTCTAATTTAGGTTACTTGAGAAGGGCCTTCCATTTCAAAGCTCGGCCTGTGGCTGTATATTTATGTACATATGATGTTGAGCTGTGATAAATTATAATGATGAATTCTACCGATAGAAGTGACAAGTAATTTATAATTTTTGGTACAGAGTTAACATCATTTTCGACTACCAAACTAGCCACATGCCCGTATTATGTTACTTATCACCATATGTACTTAAATTGCCATTGTAGGTGCACCTAGTTTAAAATCTTGGCTGACTTTTTAGGGACAAAACAGATGTGTATATTTTGCCTGGATTAAACATCACATGAACAGGTAACATTCAATAATGATTTATTCCGAACGCCATCCGAGTATACTTAAGTAAACTTCTACCGTGAGATTTTCAATGTAATACTCGGCGAGAGAGAATACCACAAGGAGCTTTCGAAAATCCGCACAATGGTTGTTATAAATCCACAAAAATTAAAGCAAAACTCATGAAAAATTTAATATCGTTTTACATGGAAATGCAAATGACATAATATCCTTTTTAATTCATGCAACGTTTAGTGGCATCGTTAGCAAAATGTAATGGCTACGAATATGCAAAAGAGCGAACCTTTTCGAAAGCGCGAGGCAAAACCATATAATTTTTTTAAATTTCTGCGAGTGAAACAATTTTTTAAAAGCAATCGTAAAATTAATTAACCTTATCATTATAAATTTCATACCGTGAAATTGTAAAGAGTTTAAGGCTTCGGAGGTAACTGGAGTAGGGTATTTTTGACGTTCATTCAAATAAAGTATCGTATTTGCAGAACTTTACGAGGGAACTTCACTTTCAAGAATTGTGTAATTTCATAAAACCAGTCCTCCGTATACATAATTTATCTGCGCGACTGTTTTGCTGACGAGCTTGCAAAACAATTTGCGATTAGTTTTGTCAAGTAATTATATTATTTAGTTAATTCTATGGAATGTTTTGAACACGGAGGGGATAATTTTATTGCGTGACCCTAGTTGGTTAAAATGAATAAATATTTATTTTTAACCTACTCCATTTTTAGGAGTGGACACATCCGCAAAGTGGACGTAATAAAATAATTGTTTCTATAAACCTATCAGCGCCCTTGAGCTGATTTTCAATTAAATTTATTATTATTATTATCAGCGATTTCACAAAAGAAATGTTGTAAAATTAAATTTAAATAAAAATTATAATAACATTAAATACAAAATTAATAAAAGTAAAATACGATTGAAAAGACATGTACCTACAGAAAAAAACAATATAAAAGGTATAAGAATACTAGTAGTATACACTGGTATTACTACCCGGCTTCGTCCGAGTTCAAACAATGCGAACTGAAAACAGTTTGTCCAAGAAAATCCATACAAAAAGCTGTCCGATTTCCAGATTTAAAAAATGTCCGCCAGTAGCATCAAAAAATTGCAAACCTTCCAAAATAAAGTTATCAGACTTGCGCTATCAGCGCCAAAATGGTGTAGAGTTTCTACTATTCTTCATGATTCCAACATTCCGTTGATAAAAGATTTTATTGTCACCCAGGCAACAAGTTCTGTGGCGGCCTGGCCGGCCACACTAATCCTACAATAAATTCTCTCGCTAAATATAGCGATAATGAAAACTTTAAATATTAAAAAAAAAAAACAAAAATAGTCCTCCGTAAGGAGTGAATTCCCTGCCCACATTTTCAGTGTATTTCCAACAAAACCAAAAATTAAACTCATTTAAAGCTTCTTTAGAAAATCTTTTGCTATTATGTTAGTCAGTACACTCATGTTTAGGTACTCTAAGAGCAAAGTAAATTCAAAGTCAAAGACAGATTTTTAAAAAATGTTAACAAATTTGACAAAAAAACGTCTGATTCGCAGAGCCGCACCTGAATATTCATGCATGTCTGTCATTATTTTGTCCTGCCGAAGGATTGGCACTTGCAAAACTGGTGGATCATTATATTAAATTGAATTGGTTTAAAACAAACTTATCCGTTTATACCACTGTACACTTACATTATTATATTATACATGTATTTTAGTTATAGTTAAACTTAATTACAATAAATTTATTATTATTATTATTATTATTACCATATTATACTACCGCAGAAAATTATTTGACGTAACAGTTCATCGCTCGCGAGTTTTAATTAGATACGTGTAGATAAATAGCTTTATAGTTAACATTCTTAAAGAATATTGTCGTTTTTGGATCAAAAACTTTCAAAACAATCTCAGAGCAGTTATCTAAAAATGATTTACGGCCCATGCCCAAAAAATAACTAACCCTAGCAGAAAAACAAAAAAAAACATAGCCATCGGCGTGTTTCTAGACAGATAAATCACGTCGGTCGTTCTGTAAACTGTAAAGGAGAATTTATGAATTAAAAAACGCTCATCCTTTGCATAGCCATAATTGAAAAACAGATAGATATACCGTTATAGATTTTTGAAGTGCCTATAAGAATCTCACTGGAAAAAAACGATTTGAATGCGGGAGAGATGAACTGGTTTTAAAAAGGAAAAAATAAACAAATAAATCGTGATTTATTCTGCAGCCAGGCATTTTACATCGTTAAAAAAATGTTAAGGATCGGTTGAATGCTCATTTCGAGCAAAATTATTAAATTGAAAAGGTTCCCTTTAAAAATGTATAAAGGTGGAATAAAAGCAACCCCTTTAAGGATGTTCAGTCAGCAATCGTTCCATAAATATGATCGTTGGAACATTTTATACCATTAAGTAAATTCTAAATTTGAAAATGAATGATTCTTAAATAAATAAAAAAAAACCAGTGGAATAAAAACAACCCCTTTAAGGATCATCAGTCAGCAATAATTCTATAAATATAATCTTTGGACCTTTTTATAGCGTTAAGTAAATTCTAAATTTGGAAAAAAAGGCTCTTAAGTTAAAAAAGGGACTCTAATGCGTATTTTATTTATAATGTTAAAAAAAAAAACTCAATACAGCACAAGATTCCCAAATGTCTTGAGCCAGTGGGACAATGGCATCCCCAATTGGAGAATAGGGTTAAAGCTATTTCTAGCAAAGTTTCGATTTTGAATGGTCCTTCACTAGGGTGAATATCTACCACTTTCTTTAAATTTTCATTGCAATAATTATCGCATTAAATAATAATTAATCCCTTAAAACAAATAGTAGACGCAACTAAATGATAAAATAAAATGAAATTTAATGAAACTACGAAACGTGTTGTTCTGAGATTAATTCATTAACACTCCATGACTCCTTTTAGATGGAGAGATAAAAATAATTGTAATTTAATTCGGAGTACGTTTAAACGAAATTAAGTGCTGTGAAATGTGCAAAATTCGTGTCAGATAAGGAGGGGAGCTCGGGTGAATTAATAAAGGCTTTCAAATGGAAGGGTTTAAATCACGTGCAGAGAAGTGAGGGTGTTTTTCATCAGTTATTTATAAACTTATTTAAAGTATTTCGTTAAATACAAACGACCCTTATTTTTTCATATAAAATACATTTACTTTTTGAAAAATGTGATTGCCTACTGCCCCATTTCGGGTACGTTATGAGGTTGAATGTAGTGTAACCAACAGGCTATGGCATCTCCAATTCGGGGTGCGTTGTAAGGTTGAATGCAGCGGAAACAACGGGCTATGGCATCACCAATTCGTGGGACGTTGTAAGGTTGAATGCAGCGTAAACAACGGGCTATGGCATCACCAATTCGTGGGACGTTGTAATGTTGAATGCAGCGTAAATAACGGGCTATGGCATCATCAATTCTTGGGACGTTGTATAATGTTGAATGCAGCGTAAACAAAGGGCTATGGCATCACCAATTCGTGGGACGTTGTAAGGTTGAATGCAGCGTAAACAACGGGCTATGGCATCACCAATTCGTGGGACGTTGTAATGTTGAATGCAGCGTAAACAACGGGCTATGGCATCACCAATTCGTGGGACGTTGTAATGTTGAATGCAGCGTAAACAACGGGCTATGGCATCACCAATTCGTGGGACGTTGTAATGTTGAATGCAGCGTAAATAACGGGCTATGGCATCACCAATTCGGGACGTTGGGACGTTATGGCATCACCAATTCGTGGGACGTTGTAAGGTTGAATGCAGCGTAAACAACGGGCTATGGCATCACCAATTCGTGGGACGTTGTAATGTTGAATGCAGCGTAAACAACGGGCTATGGCATCACCAATTCGTGGGACGTTGTAATGTTGAATGCAGCGTAAATAACGGGCTATGGCATCACCAATTCGTGGGACGTTGTAAGGTTGAATGCAGCGTAAACAACGGGCTATCGCATCACCAATTCGTGGTACGTTCTGAGTTTGAAGGAAGTGAGGAGAGAAAGGAGATGGGGGATGAGGAAGAGGAAGGTTGGTTAGTACCTAGCTATTCAAATATAGTTACTAAAAGTGACACATAACGTATCGATCCTTTAGTTTTTAAATTTGATTACCCCATAAGAGTCACGATTACCCGGAGGCAGTGTGACTATATTCCCAATGTTTTTGGGTCATAGAAAGTGGGGAGGTGAAGGAGATGGGGAAAAAGAAGGTTGAGAAGTGCTTGGATATTTAGCAATGGCGTGCATTGCGCTACGACCAAATTTAGGCTGTGTATAGTTTTCCAAGCTCGGGTATGCCCATTTGATTCATCTATAATTTCTTCTTATGGGTCGTTTTTCTTAGGGTAGGTACAGCATTTCATCATTTATGGACGGCACGGCATATAATTCAGATTTGGTCACTAAACATGGCTAAAACATTTCAAGCCACGTTTTAATTCTGAATAGGAGGATATTGAGAGTACCTACCTATCTACCGCTTCGTATGTTACCACTTGTTGTGTTCAGGCATAATCATTAAACACGATAAAATCATCAATTCGAAAAGAATTCTGAATGAGCACCTCTCACCAGAGCGATATTTAATAGAATGGGGTGCAAATATACCTACTACTGTTTATTATTTTACCTAAACAATAATATGTAAAATATCCAACACCAATTACATAAAAAGCTTGTTTTTCGGTTTCCGAGAGATAAAAACATGAAATAATAAAGTTGTGAGATACAGATACAGCGTATTCGAGAAACATAACATCGTTCGTTTGTACAAATACAGCAAAAGGATTTATTGCCCATTTGGAATAAGAGGAGATTCCCCAAGTTCTAAAAATAAACGCTGCGAATAGGAGGGTTTTGTCAAATTTAGTTGGGCATTTTTTTCGTCCTCATATTCCACTTGCACGCATTTTATAACGGGTTGGAAAAAAACCGCGTGGATAGATATTTCTACCAAGACAACGAAAATGTTACAAAGAAAAAAATAGAATCTTCTAGTTTTTAGATAATAAAATAATCAAATCTGGTTTTTTAGGTCTTGACGTCAGTAAATAAAAATGTCAGGCTGGCGATTTCTATATTTATTTTTATTAAATTCCACATTATTCTTTAAAATATGACAACTTCCAACATGACTTCTGCTGACTGTTGACATTTTATAACATAGATCTCGTTGGAGCCAAAAATAGAAATGTCAAAACAAAACAATGGGTATTTTTTTCGGTATTCTATGATATCTGAAAAGCTAGAAATATAGTAAAACTACATTATGTTCTATCAATTATTTAGGCAATTTTTATCACGCAAATGACATTATTTACATATGTACCTATTATTTATTTATGTGTTATTATTATGACCCTATATTGTTAATCGAGTTAATATATATTTAACTAATATATAATTAAGTTACTTTCACGAATCTCGGACCGTTGGGAAGTTAAATGAATCCATGACAATAAATACAGAGTCTGCTTCGTCTTTGCGATTCATATTTAAATTTTGACAGATGTCAGATGTCAAAATTCAAATATGAATCATACTGACCTGCAAATTTTATCTGGATTCATTTCTAATTTCTGTTCAGTAAAAAGGTCGCGAAATTAGTTTGCACCAACTGACCATCAAAAAACCCGTGGGTTATTTAAATCGAATCTACGTAAAGGCTTAACCCAATTTCCCCAAGCAGTAAAGCGATGGATTATTTATGAGGGTTTGAGGTAGGCCGCCCTCGGTTTAGGTTTAAGGTTGCATCCGACCCTTGGATGATAGTTCATGGAGGCCTCGCAGGCACTGCGAAGGATTGTATGCGAAAATTTCACAAATGCGATGGGTAGTTTTGATAAGGGCGCGGTGATAGTCCGCCAACTTGGATTTTTAATGTCAAAACTAAATGTCAGAGCTTTTATTTTTTTTGCGACTTTTTACGTCTATTTTGGGGAATAGCATTTTTAATGTAGCACTATTAAATTCAAAAGATTTCATAATATTCATCGAGCTGCCTGCCTTTTTATAGTAGATAAAAAATGAGGGTGCTGCATTCGTTAGGTCTAGAATCCAAAAGAATGCTCGCTCGTACAACAAAAAGTGTTTATTTACGAGTACATCAAGAGAATTTTGCCGGAGTGGGGGAAGAACGCGCATTCGGTCGTTTGGTCTAAACCCGTCTTAAGTGGGTAAAAACCGATAGATAATCTTAATATTTTGTATATTCGTAAAAATATTACTACACTAGTTGTTGGAAACGTAGTGTTGGTTCTTTCAACATAGTTAACATTTAAACCAGCCTGTGCAAACCAAGCTTTATACGGTAAACTAGGATTTGAAAATTTGATTAAAGTAAACATAATTTTGTTTCAAATTTGAAAAATTGCAAACACCAAGATGGCTCATATAAAGATAAATGTATATTTAAAAAAAGCACATTTGTCCAAGTGAATATTTTTTACTCCAAACGCTACTTACTAATTAGTGATATTTTTCTGAAGGAGATGATTCCACATCATATTTTAAGACAATTTTATGTAAAAAAATGTAATATTATTTAACGCTTTGCAAGGAAGATAATTTACACAGAAAAGGCAAATTTCTTGTATTTCTGAAATGATGATCGAAATAACTATGTATTAAATATATACACACGATAATTACAAATAAAAAATAAAAACATTAAAAAAACAAATTATGATTTTTTGGCCTTGTTTCTTTAAAACGAACTCTCAAACTCGAATGCAGTTTAATATTGTTCCTCTGTATTATGTCCACATTTTATTGCCAAACCATAAATGTGTATATAATAATATCACAGAATATCCTAATACTTCTTATTCGAAAAAAGAAAAAAAAAGTTATTCAAGAATATAAATTTCATTGTAGAAGTATTTCTCCAATATGTAAAGTCGGGTTTATGCCAAACGAGCGAATGCTCGTTCTTCCCCCACTCCGGCGAAATTCTCTTGATGTAAACGCTTTTTTGTCGAGCGACCGAGCATTCAGAGTGAGGGGAGAACGAGCATTCAGTCGTTTGGTCTAAGCTCGTCTCAAGTGGGAAAAAAACCGATAGATAATCATTATAAACTTGTTAAACATCATCAAATATAATATTTAGTATATTCGTAAAAATATTACTACACTAGTCGTTGGAAACCTCGTTTTGTTCTTTTCAACATAATGTTAATATTGTAAACCAACCCGTGCGAATCAAGCTTTATGCAGTCAACTTGAATCTGAAAATTTAATTAAAGTAAAAATAATTTTGTTTCAAATTCAGTCAAGTGATAAATAAAAAGAATAAAATAATAATTCTAGCGCAAATAATAAAACGTGCCCCCATGACTTGTTTTCAGGAATTAGTGTTAAATATAGATAAATCGATGGGTTCCTACCCAAAAAAGTGCTATTTTTTTCGGTATACGTATTCAATCATCCACTCTGTAATTGAATGGGCAATGAAGATAACGAATAGGGAGCTAATGAAGCGTGAATCTTCAGGTAATTTAAGACAAAGGTAAAGGGTTGAATTAGCCGCTCATTCGTGGCATTATTAGGTGGCGATTAGGTGGTATATGCAGGGAGATGGGCGAGGGGAAGGTCAGCAGGCCCCCTTTATGATTCATTCATAAAAAATCACAAGTCTCACTTTGAAAATAAAATACGACCCAACCCTTGTGGTTAAGGTTAGGGTTGCGACAGCGGTTCACAATTTATGTTATTTTAAATGATTGTCTTCCCTAGAGACTTCGACATAACTTATAAAATATTTTGTTTTAGAATTTATTAATAGAAAATTAAAGAACTAATAAATGGCGTTCCAACTAGCAGCGTTAAATTGGTATGTAAAAATTCAATGGTTTATGATGAAAAATGACGTTACGATTTACGAAGACATTTGTGTTAACATAAAAATTCAAAACAGAAGCAGCTGTGCTAATTGATGCCAGCGATCGCAGGCGGAGAGTTTATGCTGCTTCAGACAAACAGACAGATTACAGCTTTACAGAGAGAACAAGTCAATTTGTGTTTTATTCCTAAAATGACGTTGATTTTCTACAAAAATCAAGAACAGAATAGAAAACTAACTTATTAGAATACACCACGACTTGTAAATACTATAGAGATGATAGACACAGGCGTTGAAAATAAGATTTATTTATTAATTTCTGTTTATTTACAGACAATTATGATAATATAAGTAAATATTTTGTTATATAGAATTATGTGTAGGTACTGTAAATTATATATAAAAATAGTGTGTCGTGAATGCATCACTAGGCGAACCTGTACTGAGGTGTTCACGTATTTATGACATAGTATTATTTTGGAATGATTATGCAATTATGTTAAAGAATAAAAAAAATAGTAAACAAGACAAAAAATGCAAGTAATAATTATATTTAATGTAAATATTGTTATGTTATGTTTGATTTGGTATAATTATCTTATGAAAAAATTCTGTTCGAGGTCGAGATATCAAGTTTCGTTAAATGTGTTGGTGTATTCTCTCTTGTTTGTTTCAAAGATAATAAGGATGTGATTATATAGTTTAATTTCGTAGTATTCGAAATATCTCTGTCCGTGGGTGGTATTTAATGGGATATTAAGGGTGTAGTTTGTTGAAGATATTGTTAATATAATTGGTTGGGATTGTAGGGGAATATGAAGATTAGATTTGATAAAGGATTGAAGATTAAGCGTAAAGTTGAATAATTGTAATAACGTCTAAAAGTTGGTATCAGCACTCCATTGTGGACTGCTAGCTTCGCTTCTTTGGACACCTTCTTGTTAGCGCCAACCGCGTTCAGTCTTCCGTTAACGGAGTTTCCTGCATTCACCCTTCTTTCAATATCCCCATCAGTCTTTCCATCTCTCGTAAACACACTTCCCAAATATACAAACTTATCGACCTGCTCCAAGTATTCGTCATTCACAACTATATTGCACACTGTTTTCGTATGTATGATGTATGGCAGTGAGGCATGGAATTGGCAGAGCAAGGATGAAAGTAAACTGAATGCCTTAGAAATGAGATCTCTGAGACGAATGTGTGATAAAATCATGTATGATCATGTGAAAAATATTGAAATTCGTAAAGAATGTAAGGCTGATGTAAGCGTAATGAGTAATATTAAAAAAGGGACGCTTAGATGGTTTGGACATGTGGAGCGAATGAACGAAAAAAGGAGTGTAAGAAGAATGTATGACGCGAATGTGAATGGAAGAAGAAGCCGGGGACGCCCGAGGAAGATATGGCACGATCAAGTGAATCAAATACTTGAGTCGGGCCATGTCCGAAGTCGGAATAATAGAATAGAACGTATGAGACGATGTATGAATGTGAATGAAGCAAGAAGTGTATGCCATGATCGAGTTCTTTGGCCGTCAGTCCTCTCTGCCTACCCCTGCGGGGAAACGGCGTGATGGTTAGTTAGTTAGTTAGTCTAAAAGTTTGAATGTTTCAGCGGAATCTGTAAAGTATGGTACGTGAAGAATAATTTTAATTATTATCTTTTGTGTTTTTACTAGCAGGTCCATACAAATATTAGTTGCACTTCCCCAAGACAGAAGTCCATAGAAGTATTTACTATCTAGATAAAGTAGGTTCAACAAATAAAAAACGACAAAAATATTTCAAAAGTTATTGTTCCCTTGAGCATTTATATTGCGTTGAAAAATAAATATTTTATAATATTATGAATATTTATAAATAACATATAAAGGATATGTCGTTTCCCAATTTGCCAGCCACCTCTGCTCGGGAGCCCCAAAATATTTGAAAAAAACCCTTGACTTGCGCAGAAACGGGCGGTCCGTATAATAGATTCGCCTATTTTAAACGGATTGCAATCTTTGGAGCACAGACCCCAGGTGGGGATGCTGTTCCTGCTCTACCGGTATTTCAATAGAAGATGCTCCGAGCAACTAGCGCCACCTTCGGCACCGGTGCACAGTCGGGAAACACGCTAAACGCACGCCCAACGTTTGTACGCGGTTTACATGGTCACATGAGAACGGGTCGCTTTTACGACTCGTTCCTATGTTCAACCGCTCGGCTATGGAACAATCTCTTGAAGATACCCATATTCACTCCTTCTTATCCTCCGAAAGACCATCCACACAGCATCCCAAAAGATGACATACGTCTCGAAGAAAATTGTTTCCCTCCTGTGTAGAGAAACTGTAAAAAAAAATCACAGAATATACAAGTACCCAGTGGCGGCTCGTGTCTTTTGGGGGCAGTGCCCCACCTACCTACCACTTAAATCTCCATACAAAAAAATGAAATTTTGAAAAAAAAAAAACATTTTCAGCTAAAACAACATAAATAAAGCCGTATTTTTCAATCTTACCACTCTAGCTAACTCAAAAGTCACGAGCCGCCACTGCAAATGCCACATTCAATTTTGCCAAAAATTGTGTATATTTTCTAAGACATAATATGTACTCGTATAATCCAATATCAGTGGAATTAATACCACGTGCGCCGTGATTGGATAAAATCTGTCATTAAAATAATTTCCTTTGATAAATTACCGCTCTGCCTTTTATTTACGTATCGGAAAAACCAAGGCGTTCGCAGATTTACGGCCATTCCGGTTATAAAATACACACGTTGCGTTGACGGGAGCAAACCTTCTCAAAAAGACCGATAAATAAGTGATTTTATGTCAAATCAGCAACTGGCGAGGCTACAAAAATTAATGATATAAAGAAAAAATGGCTACAGTAATTTATTCGAGTTTGTATTTTTTTTTTGGATAATCGTGCATCTTTTGGAGTAGCATGATACACAGTCTGACATTATATAGTAGACAGAATATGAGAGCGCTGCTATCGTTTTAAAGGTTTTAAATCATATCACCAAGATGGCTAATTGGGATATTATTTTAAGTTAAAAAGAAGTGGTACTTTCTGAAAGGGAAATTATTCGACATCACATTCCAAGATAATTACACGGATGGGCGATTTTTTTTTTCTGAAATTAATGTGTCGAGATAAACATGTATTAGATTTTCGATAAATAAATAAATAAAAAAAAAAACAAAAAAAAACTAAACCAAATTCTCAAATCAAAAATATAAATTAAAAAAACAAAAAAAAAACGAGTTATAATGTCATGCTTTGTTTCTTTAAAACTATCTGTCAATTTGGAATGTGAGGACAGTATTGCCATAGTAATGAAAAAATGTAGTTCCACTTTATTAAATATATACATTTTATTGCCAAGCTATACCTAGTCAGTAAAAATATATAGGGTAAACATAAAGTTGAAAATTTGTTAGACTGTGGCACCAACTGACATATTTTGCAGATAAAAGTTTCAAATATTCCTTTCAGAGTAGCGCATTTTCTAGAAAAATTCATGAAAAATAGCAATCGATGCAAAAATATAATTAAATAGACATATTTTTTAATATGTCTATTTAATTGTATCGTTAATGTATTATACAGGGGCGGTCGGGTGAATTTCAAACTATCCCGTGGGCTCGGGTGTTTATCGTTACGGTACTGTGTACGATCAAACTTTAATGGTTAATGACGTTTCGCACCCCATTTGATGGGAAAACATTGACCTAGTTATAGCAAGATCAATGTGAACCCTTATAATGGGTACCCATACATATGGTGAGAGAATTAATACGAAAATCTTTCGAATTATGAGTAAAATTAAAAAAAAGAGTAATTACTATTATGTCAGCACCCAAAAAGTGCACACGTTGTCGTCTATTTCTATGAATAATTTATTTGTAATTTCTGTACGGGTAGTTAAGAAAATGTGTAACGTTTGCAAAGACAAAAAACCTCAAACAATAATATTTCAAATACTATACGAAATATGTGTTTTGTGTTTTCTTATAATAGTGTTTTGTTTATTTACGTTTGTGGTTATTTAATATGTTTTTAAAAAGTTCACATATCGCCTCTTATTCATTGTTTTAAAAAAATTATTACGCATAGCCTGGAGCTCAACTTATGGATAGTATAACGATAATAAGTAAAAAAACATTTATTGTTATATTTATGTTATAATTTTTTGTAATAAATAAATAATGTAATAGAATTTTCGGTAAAATGTTCAAAATTGCCGTCACTGGTTTTCGAACTGCATCTATTTTAGACATTTTGGTATGTATTTCATAGAATTTAAAAGATCATAGTGAGAGGATTTTTGTCTTTTGAAACCCTATACATTTTTATAACTACCCGCGTAGAATCTACATATAAATCATTTGTAGTATTGCTTGAGTTAGCAAACTACGAAGTGAAGTTTGGGGTGATTTTTGAGTGCTGGCCCTTAATATCATAGATTCCATCTTCTGGTATGTTATTATTATAAATATCCAAATTAGATGATCATAAAACAGTCAATTATTATTAATAATATAATTTATATATATTATCAAGTTGAAGATACCCTTTTGGTAGCTAATTTTCGATAGTAGAGGGCAATGAGAAGAAAAAATACATTAAAAAACACACACACACAACTAAAAGGTCTGCACTCAAAAATGGCGCTAAAGCCACTCTATTAATTGCTAATACAAGCAATACTACAAATATTTTTATCTGCAGTGACAGCAAATACAATTGTTAAACTCTAATCTATTAAATATCACAGAAAACATACTAAAATATCTGTAATAGGTGCAGTTTGAAAACCAGCGAAGGCATTTTCAAACGTTTTCCTCAAAATTCCTTGATGTATCCATATAAACGGGTAGTTAAGAAAATGCAGATAAATCATTTGTAGTATTGCTTGTACGAGTATAAGCAATTTAAAGTGTGTATTTTTGAGTGCTGATCCTTAATTTATTTCAGTTAGTTAGTTATTTCAGAGTGGAAGATACTCTCAGTATCGCCCTGGTGAAAGATCACCATTCAGAATTGAAACGTTGCTTGAAATGGCTTTTAGTCGTGTTTGGTGACCAGATCTGAATAGCCAGTAATTTTCCATTTTACCCACCTTCCTCTACCCCTTCTCCTTTCCCTCCCCAATACCTTCAGCCTCACAAAATTCCACAATTGGGAATGCCATAGTCTCACTGGCTCCAGACGGTTGGGAGCAGTTTGGGACTCTTGTGCGCTATTCATATAAAAAAAATGTATTACAGTCGAACCAATATCACTAATTGCTAATATTAGCATCTGCGTATCTCATGGCATTGTTTCCTCCCGGGGTTTTGAAATGTAATACAATGATATCAGTGAATTCAGAACAAATAAAGTATTCCAATATTGTAATGAATCTTTAATCTTTAGACGGGCTCGGCAAGAATATTTGAAAGATTGCTCTAATGATAGAGAAAACGTACTGTTTAATAACGCTTTATTCTCTTTTCACAGCATGTGTCTAGTTCTCCACCCAAATGACCCGAACTATTTGCTACAGAAAAACAACTCGGTCCAAAACTCGCTCAGTCTACGTCGTTCCATTGTACCGAAATAATTCAGAGACATTAATATTCAGCAAAAACACTAATGTATCTCTCTCAGAATTGAGATTGATGATTGTTCCAATGGCTCACTATGTACGAATTATTATTAAAAATAATAGTGTCTGTCAGTCGGGGAGATGCGAAAAGAAGAATTGCGAAATTGCTTATCATTAGCAGTCCATAATATATCTATTCGCGTCACGTAATGACGTATTTACAAACCGCAAAAAAAAAAACTAGGACGTGTAATTAATTTCACCCTTCAGTCAACTTTAAAAGACAAAAAGAAAGCCCCCCGATCACCCCAACGTGAATATTGTGTAATCTAAGTTTTCTGCGAAGAACATTGATAAATTGAACAGTTTAAAATTTTACCCCGACGGAGCTTTGGATAAGCGAAACCGGAAGTGTTTGTTTTGTTTAAACATTCCTACGTACTATTGTAATAATAATAATGTGTTTTTCCATCGTAAATCACAATTAATTATTGCTGGTGGTAATAATAGATGCCCATTTATCAGTGGTGTGCATTGCTCTATGTCCAAAGGTAGGCTGTGCGTAGTTTCTCAAGTTCGGATACTAACAGGTACAAAAATTACTGATGAAAGCGGTATGTTTCACAGCTTTAGTGCAAGCCATTTTTCGACGGCCTCCATGGTCAAGGGGTAAGGCTCTCGACTACGAATGCGAAGGTCGCGGGTTTAAATCCCGGCGTGCGCAAGTAAATTTTATTTTTTCGAAGCAAGCAAACACTTTGTGGTGTGACATTATATATTAAATGAAAAAAACACAATTTGTAAAACACCACTTTTATTTAATAATAAAAGTGGTGTTTTACAAATTGTGTTTTTTCATTTAATATAAATTTTATTTAATTAATTTGTGTTGTTTCACAATTTATAAATTTAAAAATAATATATGGTATATTTGCGCACGTTCCAGAGTGGAAGATACTCTCAGTATCGCCCTGGTGAAAGACCACCATTCAGAATTGAAACGTTGCTTGAAATGGCTTTTTAGCCGTGTTTGGTGACCAGATCTGAATAGCCAGGTATTTCCCCATTTCCCCTTTTCCCCTTCTCCTTCCCCTCCCAAATACCTTCAGCCTCACAACATTCCCCAATTGGGAATGCCATAGTCTCACTGGCTCCAGATGGTTGGGAGCAGTTGGGACTCTTGTGCGGTATTCATATAAAAAAAGCAGTATGCGGATGCATGGCTTTGCGTTATGTATCCCGTAAACAAATAGATTGAGGAAGTGAAATGTATGACCAAAGGTAGGTTGCAACCAAAAGGTATAAAATCGTCAAAGAGAAACAATTCATTAACGTAGAACGATTTTGACAAAAGACGTTCACACAATTTTGGAATAATATATTTTTTTAACAGGAAATGTCATGTTTTTTTGAAATGTTATTTTAATTTCCTTTAATAGCTTGTTTTTCTTAGGATCGACACGGTTTTTCAGCTTTTATGAATTGCACGCTTCCGCCATTTAATATCTCAGCCAATATAGGGGTTCAAATTAAACTTCAATATAAATCACAAATTTAACATAGCTTTAGTTACTGGCATTTATTTGACAAGGTATTTTTGCTAAGAAAATCTGTTCACTTCAATGAAGTAATGTTTACATGTGACCTATTGCTCTTATATGTCTCTTTTTCCACAATTTCATTTGACATAATACCTACACCATTAATCTTAGAACACGCCATTAACGTCTCACATTATTCATGGTAAGCATTAACCCAAGTGATCTAAGGTTGTTGAATAATGGCATTCCGCAGAAGTCCCACATCTCGTAGTTAGGAGTTGATTCTAAGCATTAACATTATTTATCACTTTATCCTAGAAGACATATCAATCAAAATAGCTTCTAGGAAGAAAACAATTTTGATAAGCTCCTTAATCGGTGTCGCAATTAAACATCTCGCCGTAGACTTTATCTCATTCTATAACATTAATGTTTTGCTTTCCATCGAACAATTTTTCTGTGACAATTGAACCCATCAGAGTGATTCATTCGTTGGAAACCTTTATGTTTGTAATTACAGATTAAAACAGTTGATTCTGCGGGAGGCCAGAATAGAAACTAAAGCTGTAATGCATTTTGTAATGCTACTGCCTTATTTTTATTTTGCCTTCCCTCTCTCCGAAATAATTTTGTCGGCTTAATTTAAATTATATTTAAATCTACAAAAATTATAAAAAAAACAATAATCAATAAAAAAAAGAACTGCGTGGTTTCTCAAATGATGAATTTCAGCCTTTTCTTCGCCTGCATAAATTTCCTCAATATTTTAGAACTATCTCCTCCTCGCGTGAGGGGCAATCCAAAATTAAGTTTTGTATGAAACAAATACTTTCATCCGGGTCTCCTATTTCCTCTTAATGATTTGTTATGATATACTCGTACAGCGTATTTGATTTATTTTATACTCTTTTTTTTAAACTCAACTATTATTCTATGTTAATTAATATACTATGATTAATTAATATACTATACTCTTCAAACTTCAATATTTAAAAAAAATATATATAAAAATAATGTTACATAAAGAAAGTACTTTCCCCTCCATGCAATTATTCCATGAGGCTGAACTGTTAGATATAAGAAAAACATATTGTCTACAGTGTCTAAAATATGTATTTTCAAGAAAAAAACTATTCCCAAAAAATGAAAATCGTTCTAGTAACAGGATAAATAACGTACTTGAAGTACCTTTGTGTAAAACTAGGCTTGCGCAAAGACATGCTTTTTTTATTGCTCCTAAAATTTTTAATTTTCTATCTACAGAATGTAAGTGTCCAAACATATCATCTTTAAACACATTCAAAAATGAAATAAAAAACTGGATTAAAACCAAAGATATCAACCTTTTCCTGCTATAACTGTATATTTTCCCCACTTTTCTTTCTTTGTTTTTCGATTTGTTTTCTTATCTAACTTAAAATCTTTTATTTAACTTACCTTTAACATCCATGTATTAATACAAATAAACCAATATACTGCAACTAACTGATACCAGGTATATCCATGCACTGGCCTTACCTATGTGGGATTTTTTGTTTTATATACTTTTCACATAGGTTGTTCAGATGTATTTATAATTTAATGTTAAAAAAAA